>JAQFVV010000028.1:5035341-5057841 GCA_028023455.1 Epiperipatus broadwayi | reverse complement strand
AGACTTACAAAATACCTCACAAAGATTGATACATCTCATGAATTCATTTAGTACCTTTCAAGCCTTTTTGCAAGCGCTATTCTCTTGAATAAATATTTTATTCAACCCCTATTAATTTAAACTTAATAAAATATAACTTATGAACTTCACATGCAAGTTCATATAACGATAACATTAAAGTAATGAATTATTCATCAAATACATAAAATCTAATGGGTGTGTGTGTGATATAAATTAAATGTATAGCATTTTATAGTCCAATACATGAATTTTGGCAGGTGTGTGTGTCACAAATTAGATTGTATAGCATTTTATAACTACAAATACAATCCGTGAAATCCATGTACGATGTGTCGAACAATAAATGTACAAAGTAATAGCCATAATTATAGTTGAATTCCATACATGTAATTTTATCCATTTGTGTTAATTATTATCAGCAATATTAGATTAACGATTTTACGTGACTCCATAAACAAGAAACAATTTCAAAAACATGACACGCAGAACTTAAATGAAAATGTTTTTCAAAAGTTATTAATTTCTACATTTCTCTATTAAAAATGTTCCAAGTTTATTACATCCATGCTAATATTTGTTTATCCACGCTTAAATCTAGGAATAATAATTACAGCAATTAATTCAATCATTCCAAACTGACGATAAAATTAGAAAATAGTTTTGATCAATTATTTGAAGACTGTTTATTATCCAAATAGCAAACAAATTAATTAGCAAATGTATTACTGGCATTATAAAGTTAAATATCAATCAATACTATATTTTTATTAGAATTAGAAATGGAAATATTTAAACTATGTTGATAACTTTAACATTTTACTTTAATCTAAACTTCTTCTTTTTTAAAAAGCAAATTTTCATATTTATAAAACTTCTGTAACTAAAATACTTATTTAATTTTTCCAAATTGTAGAACAATAAACATTTTAACATACCAAACTCTTGCAATTAATTCTTTTAAACTGGGAAGCTCCGACATTTCAAATGTAATATTGGGAAATTATTACCGGTGATTTGATCCACTTGGCCAGCCGACTTGAACAGACTTTTAAATTTAGCAATTCATCTTATAATTAAATACCACGATATTATTTTTACGTTTATAGCAAATTTGTGGTAATCAGTTTACTTGTTAACTATTTTAAAATAAGCTTATCAAATCTACACCATTTGCCTTCTTACCATTTTCTTTTCTTTCCTCTCCCTCCAAAAGCAAAACTAACAGACGATCTTCTCTTAAATTCGCGCTCTTTTCTTTTTTTACATTGAGACGCTTACGTAATTACTGTATTTATTTTTAATAATTTATTTTAATTGAACAAATGGTTTTGTTAATTCAAATGAAGTAATTTTTAAGATCATTTTAAACAAATAAAACAAAATATTATATTTTAATACTATTTTACCAAATTTAATGTGTTGTTAAAAATTTTTAAAAGTTAAACATTTTGATATGAATTAGTATATGGAACGAATCAAATTTAAGTTTATTAAAATAATATAAGAGAGTAATCTGTTCAAAACGAAAATCAAGCCAATCAAATCACCAAAGAAGACAGAGAAATTTTTCATACTAGTTACATCAATTATTATATTTTATGCTAAAATATATGGTTACAATATATAACATTGAAATCACTCTTCACAGCATTAAAATATTTTAGCAATGCCCTCTGTGAATAAATACTTTGAATCAGACTTTATATTTATTCACAGAGGGCGTTGCTGAATTATGTTAACATTGTGATGAGTGATTTGAATGTTTTCTATCTACTTTTAATTAGTGATATGAATTATAATATTTTCTTATACATATATATATCAAACAGTGAAAGCTAAATTGATCAACTATGATAAACTAAATACACCAATTCATTATTAAATTGCTAGATAAAGTGAAATGTAAATTTATAATTATTGTTGTAACTCCTTTTTAGCCTGAAAACCATTATAGTTGGATTTGTAATTGAATTTTGACCAGGAATTTAATTGTAAATTGATGCAGTTAATATATATATATATATATGAAAGTATTGGCTTTTCTATTATTCTTTTATTGAGAAAGAAGGATAATCAGATTAGTTACATTTGGATGATGTGGTTTCTATTTATATTAACCCTTACTTTACCCATTAGCTAAAAATACCTAGATACCATTTACTGATTACAACTTAGACTTCTATCTGGGTTGGCTCTAGATCTAATAATATTTTGGGATCTTAAAAAAATCAATTTTTACAAAGATCTGGACCCAAGGCAGATGGTGCATTTATCACTAAACCACGAAATGTTATAAACATATCTTTATATACAACAGAGTATTGCTACAAAAGTATCAATAACTTATTACAAATGAAATAGTAATCTGTAGATCTTAAAGTTGGACAACTAATTGATAATGTGTTTTACTTTAGACAGAAGGTGTTATACTAAGTGTAACACTTTGTTGTTCTAAATATGCACTTTCATTATTTGTCTATATTTTGTATAATCTCCTATTATTGCTTTTTTGAATTTCATATGCTGTAAAAGAATATAACTACATAGTTAACAGTAACAAATATACAGTGGTTTTTTTATCCACTGTTTACTCACCATTTTCTTACATCCTTCAGTATGGTCTTAATATTATTGCCATAAAAATCTTTAGTTTTATTACAAATACAACATTTATCTTAATATCTATCATTCACAAATCAAGATTATGATTCAATAGTTTTTACATGTTCCTTTTTTATGTTTTGTTTTAATTTCAAATGGCGTATTCATATTCTTATTTTGTATGTTCACATATAATCATTTTGCTGTTTAATAAATGCTATTATTGCATATATATTTTCAAATTTTATTCATTACTGAGTGCATTTTTCACCTGAGCTCAATCATGTCATTTATATTTACATGTGTATAATAAGTTTGTTTATTATAAATAATATTTCAGTGACTAAATTTTCACTAAATTCTAAGTAATTTAACAGAGATTTACACCCTAAGCACTTGCTATGTAGTGTGTTATCAGAGATCAACAATGGCTTGTTGAGGATTGAGAATACTCTCAAACCAAAGCACAAGGTAGAGACTTTTGTAAAAATAAGAGTGGCCAACATCTTTGGAACCTAAATTCAGTTATGAAGGCTAATCTAAAGCATCTTACCTTTTCAAAAGTCTTTATCTTTTATTTGGTTTGAGAGTATCTTCAGTACTCAATAAGACATCAATGAGCTATTGTAAAAACTACAGCGAATGTGCTTAAGAGTATAAATATCTGCCATTTAAGTTATGCATGGTCTCTGCACTAGTAGATAAAATTGAATATTACAAAATTCTAAGTAGTAAATTAAATTATATCAAAATAATTATACAATTGTCCACAAACATTTTGATGATTCTCTTTTGAAAATCTGATTCATTTTTTTTTAAAACATTGAAATACTTATGGTATTAAATTGCTTGTAGAATCATTCTTTTTTTTTTCTGAGTTAAATCATTCAAAAGACTGAGTAAGTTACAAACTGACACAATTTCAAGAGCTTTTATCTTCATACTTTTTCAGAGGCATATACTGTAATCTTGGGTAATCAATACACCATCTCCATGATAGTACAATCTTACAAAATCACCATTTCCAAAATTCTGATTTCTGGTGATTAATTTAATCAGTAACTACTTTACCCTATTCAAAAAATATCAAAAATTAAAAAAAAAACTTTTTAAGTTTCAAACTCAGGTTTCATTGATCAAAGTAAAAGCCAGAAACTTGTCAGACTAGAAATGGAAATTTTATGATACTACACCATCAGATGTGCATTGATTACTTAAACTTATAGTAGATGGCGCTAGAATAAATATACTCTTGGAAGCATATGAATAAAATATGAGTTGTCATGTGATATTGTTGCTGGTTTAAGATTAGGTTAAGTCATGCTTTAAAATAAAAACAAAATTTTTTTTTTTTTTAAAACTTTCATTTAAAAGTTTTTAATTGAAATAAATGTAAGCTTACTTGGAAAAAAAAATACAAATTATAACTAATTAAATCGAAGAATATTCTTCTTAATTTTTTAAATATATGTAATTATATACTTGGAAATAAAGTAAACAAAATCTGCTTAGTATAAATACGATTTAAGTTTAATCTAGTTCGAAATTATATTGTGCACAACTAAAGAAGAGTGCTTCTCTAAAACTATTCCTGTGAGTCATCTATTTGTTATAGTTTACTATTCAGAATTTGGCTATTAGATAATATTTTATGTTAGACAAATAATGAGCTAATAGAGATTCTTAAATGCTCGAGTTCTCCGATTGTTAATATTTATGTAGATGCACAAATTTTTCAAAAATAATAGTTGGGGAATGTTTTAAATTATGAAATCTGAGTTGCCCTTTATATCCATTTCAACAAATAATCATTACATTGCCTTTGTCTATAATTTAAAATAGGTTTCCATTTTCTCATTTTCCATATTTATTTCCTTTTATTTATTGAAAAGCTATGGATTAATAATTCAGAGTATGAATATATTAATTCTAATATTCTCCTGGATAAAGATGAATTCATAGTATTATTTCCAGGAGCTTCTGCGTAGTAAAAATATAACTAATTAGCTGATGTTTTTCCTCAGAGCTTCTTCTTTTTCAAATCATAAGAATGTGGGTAGTGAGATTTAAAATTATTTTTCTTTTGTTATTTTCTCATCATTCTTAAATTCTATTGGCTGAGAAGTTTTAAAGAATATTTTATCATCCAATAGCTTTTTCCAAATATTGTTAATTTTATTCAATTCACACTTCTCATTTTTGTTTGGGCCTTTTAAAAATCTCTATAGTTTTCCTTAGCAGTTTCTGATCATATTGTTCAATTTTTACCAGTATATATGTTTCATTTAAATGCAATATCATGATTAGTAAATTTAATGTGTGAATAAATGGCTGATGAATTGGATTTTTCTCTAAATGCCAAAATGTGATCTTCCTTTTTTTTGTTTATTCTACAATTTGTCTGTCCACTGTATAAATGTAAACAAATGCCACACGGAATTTCATATACATCATGACACTCCAAAGAAATTTTATCTTTAGGACATGAAAATACTTCATTATTATTTTTAAAATACAGTATAAATTGTGTGTATATATAAATAAGTATAATAATGCTCAAGGCTAAATGGGTTTGTAAGTAATCATTAAAAACCTATCAACACTTAGACAAACCCTCTATCAATAATAATCAACAATTTCAAACAGTTGTCAAGGCAACCTAATTTTAACAATAAAGGAGGTTGCCCTGACAACTGTTTGAAATTGTTAATTGTTATTGATATTGGAATTGTTTAAGTGTTGGCTGCTTTTTAATGATATATATATATAGAATTTCAAATAATTATAATTTAAGTTATGCAATCTAATGAATTTTTTCAAACTTTCAAGTAGACATTTTTGTGAAAAACTAACCATTATCTGTTGAACATATACTCTCATACAAACATTGCTTTTTTAAAAGATTGTCAAAATTTCTACTGATAAGTTAAAATTGATTTATTTAAAATTATTCAGACGTGTTTTTTAATTTATTATTTACATATTTAAGAACAAAATTATTTAAAATGTGTTTGATGTAAACTTCTGGCTTATCTACGGACATTAACTTATTTTTTCTATGAAAATCTTTCTTTCTTTGATTGTCTCTAATAGTTGTTTGAATTAAATTTTCTACCTTTTATTTTAATGGTTAAATCTTTATTTTAAAATACATTTATACAATTTTTAATTTATTTTTTAGATTCTTAAAAACAGTATTTCAACTTTGCAGATGTTGAAAAACAGTAATAAACTGAAAGCCAAAGTCAGACCAATAATTTTTTTTTATTGCACGACTTCAGAAATTGCCAATAAAATATTTAATGAATGAAAGGAAATTTGTTTTAACTTCATTTCCAAAACCCAAATAAATTCTTATTAAGACAACATAAAGGAAGTGAAATGTTTTACAATTTAAAATTCCATTTTTAATTATTAAAAATCGAAAAAAGATAAGAGCTTCTGTGATTTCAGAAGTATTTTTTCAGCCAATCATAATTCTTCTTTTAGGTTCCTAATTTTTTTTTTTACTTGTATTTTTAAAAATAATTACTTTTAAATAAAATATTAAATGAGACACAATTTTCTCATCAAAAATTAAATATTTCACAAATATTTTGCAAAAATAATTATAAATATATAAATCCCCAAATATATATACAAACTATGGAATATATATATTTTCAAATGACAAATAAAAAAAAGCACTCTTGCAATTGCTCCTGGCACAGAGAAATACAAACTACTAATCAAATAGTGTTTTCTGTTTACTGTACTAAGTTCTCTGTATGCTACTGACATCTACAGATTTTTTAAAAAAATTAACAAAACAATATATGATTTAGTTCCAGTTTTTACCACCAAATGGATGCAAAACAGGCAAACAAAAGCTAGAGATTGTCATAAAAAAGTGAAATTAAACTAAAGTGATGAATGCCATTAGATTGTGTTTTAGAAACACAGTGAGGAAGAAGATGGTTAAACAATATAGAAATATTAATCTTTAAGTATTTCTCTTTATATAATTTTTATGATATATAACAGTAGTGTAACTCTTATATTAATTAGTCTTCAAATTTCTGTCACTTATTAATGCCAAATATTTTGATAATCAAGTAACTTAAATTTATTTATTTTTTATGAAATTATTAAAAAAATATTTACTAATAAAACATTTTATTTTTTTATAACTAACTATAGGTGAGTAACTCAGTCACTTTTTATTATTCTGAAAATATTCTGAATTTGAACTTAAAACAGGAAAAACTACCCATACTGTATTGCACTCAGTGAAAGTCAGAGTAATCAAGGGATTCCAGAAGGCTTGTGCATAAAATACCCATATAGTGCCTACTCATCCAATATCCCCAGACTAGTTTCTGGCTTGTGGCCTTCATCAGTGAACAGTTTTGGATCTAAGAGCACTGCACCTAGATCTTAAGATTTAATGCAACCCTCCAGCAGCCACATTTTATCTCTACTTAACTACAAAACTATGAGTCTTAAATTGAAAACCCAATATTTTTCCAAGCTCATTAGCTTATATAGTCATATAGGTCTGAACTCAGTTTAGTACCCTTACATTTTGGTGTCTTTGGTTCTTTAATAACCATATGTTTCACTATCTTATTAGGCAGGATTGGATTTAAGCCATTAAATATAACATGATCAACATTTCTTATGCTTGCTATAACTGTTATTAAAACAGGTGGATGCTGGAGGGTTGTGTTAGATCCTAAGATCTAGGTCCAGTGCTCTCAGGTTTAAGGCTCCTCACTGATGTAGTCTGGAGATATTGGATGAGCAGGCTCTA
Source organism: Epiperipatus broadwayi (assembly GCA_028023455.1). Classification (NCBI taxonomy): domain Eukaryota; kingdom Metazoa; phylum Onychophora; class Udeonychophora; order Euonychophora; family Peripatidae; genus Epiperipatus; species Epiperipatus broadwayi. The sequence continues at coordinate 5,050,427 of JAQFVV010000028.1, read as the reverse complement.
AATGGGGATTTTATGCACAAGCCTTCTGGCATCCAGTGATTATTCTGGCTTGCACTGAGTGGCAATACTGTATGGAGAGTTTTGCCTGTTTTAATAACAGTTGTTGCAAGCATAAGAAATGGTGATCATGTGATGTTTATTGGCTTAATTTGAATTCAAACTTGAATCCAGGTTTTTGGATTAATTCTAGTCTTTCTGTTAATAAAATACAGCATTTCTTTTTCTTTTTAAGTTTATTATGAACTTATTTAATGTGACCAATTTATGTGCATATTATTTCCACATAACATTTTAATAATTTAAACATAATGTTTATTAAAGCAAACCCTTCAAAGATATTTCAAAAATTTGACTTCTATAAAAATCTTATTTGTAAAACAAATCTTGCCAATACCAAATTTTTTGAATAACTTTCAAGTTTATGCCTTTATTAAAGATTATATTTTATAATCAAATGTTGGTATGTGAATATATTGTGTACACAAATTACTCATATTAAATTAGTTCAATGATAATCAACTTTAAAAAAATAAAGGCAATTTTGTATTTTAATAGGCATGATTTATTTAATATATTCTGTTTTTTGACTGCCTGTGTGTCTATCTGACTGAGAAATCTTATAATTTATGTTTCACCCACTTCTCAAATTTCAATCTAATTAGAAGTTTGCATTCACATATTTTAGACTTGGCAAACATTTTTAAGGAAAAAATAGTAAAAAAAATAAATTTTATATGATGATGTGATGTGATGTGATGTACTGTAGCTTCTTCTTAAACGAAGTCAAGAATCTCTCAGCAATTATGCCCAGAGAACCTGTTATTTACTTAATTTTACATTCCCCAGTCTAAGTTTTCCCATATTCTGCACAATCCCATTTCCACAACATAATCTTTGTCAACTCTACAGCCTTTATATCTAAATCCCCCTTATCTTTCTCCAAACCCAGCATAAAAACCAATAATCCACTTTCTGTATAATCACTTTTTTCATATTTATTTTTCCATAACTTCATTATATGTGCCCTTTCTGTTTTCAAGCATTTACATTCAATTAATAGATGCCTAATATTTTCTATTCCTTCCTTACATAATTTACAAAATAAAGCAACTATATTTTTCCATTTACATGTATATTCTCTTGTTGCTAAAGATCCCGTTCGAGCCTTAAACAATAAACTACTTTCCTTACTATTATCATAAATTAACTCACACCTAATATTCTGTTTATTTCTATATATATTTAAACTCTTTTTACTCTCCATATTAGTTCTCCATCTCTCTAACTCCTATTCTTTATTAATAAATCTATTCTTTTATCCCATTCCTTACCACTATAACACTCAACAATCCTCTTAACACAATCATCCCATCTTTTGAACAAATATACTGATATAAATTCTTTATCCAAATTTTTTGCATACCACATAACCTTTCTCACCCATCTTGTTACCTGCCCTTTACTCATAACCCAATTAAATACTATTTTGGCTATTCTTTTATTATTCATAAACTGCAATCTACCAAACATTTTCATTTTACTTTTTGCATCTCTCATATGAAAACTTGACCATCCCATTTCTCCTTGAATTGCCTCCCTTGTTGTCCATATACCTGTATCCAATGCATGTTTCGTATTTACCTTTGAATTTTTTCTAAGTAATTTAATAGCCCTTTACAAACACATAATGCATCATTACCACATGTTAACCCTGCTACTGCAACTCCTTTCCATATAATTCTAGCTACATCATATTTATAATATTATATGAAAACACTACTAATTTCTTTATTAATCCTTTTTCTTTTCAATATTTTTGACAGTGCCGCCATCTAGAAGTTGTTTCCAAAGATGAGCACCGAATGTTTTCATTTTGATCACATAATATTAAGAAAATTGTTAAAGTTAACGAAAATTGTATTTTTTTTTTTTTACTTTTTAGTTTTTTAAGTGGGTAAAAGTATTTAGAACAAACTATTTTCCTAATTATTATTGTCATTGTGCAAGATGATGCTTTTATTTGAGATTTTAAAAATAATTTTGTTACTTCTATAGATAAATAATCAAAACTAATTAGCAGTGTATACACTATTTAGTGATCTTAGAAATATTGGTAAATATATAATACATACATCAAATTGAATTGGGCATATTTAATACTATTTTTTCAGTCCTGGTAAAAATTTTCTTTTGCCTGACACCGCCAAATCTGTTGTGTTTGCCGAGTTGCAGGGTTTAGATTCAAAACAATAGTAATATCAATAAAAATATGAACCCTCAATAAATACAGTTGTACATAGATAAATATAGTTAATGCTGTGTTGATTCTTCCGAATGACTGGACTCACTTCCAGCTGTATATAGCTGGCCTCAAAGCTGTTTATTATACTTTTTAAAGAAACATAAACTACTTTTGATTATTTTATTACAAAAGTTCGAGATCATCTAGATCGAAAAGACAACTTTTAATCAGCGAACAATTATACATTAGACTATTTCCATTATCTAGAATTAAGCATTAAATGTCTTTAGACAACTTCAAATTTTATTTAATTTTTTTAAATTCATTCAACTATCAGTATTTTTGCAGATTAGTATATAATATAACACATCGTGTGTGTGGTTTTATTTAAAATTCCATTTATAATTAGTAAAAATGACAAAAATAGCAGCTAAAATAGTTGTGTGAGCCTTTTTTTATATGTTGTTATCTTTCTTATAACTTGCCTTCTTCTAAAATTAAATATTTTTTTAAATACCATCAGAATGTATCCATATTATCTTTATCAAAAAATAAATGGTTTACAAAATATATTTTGATTTTCTCAATGGCTCTTGCAGTAGCTCTCAGGCAAGAAAACATGAAAACTATCAATCAACAGTGTTATGCACTAGCCTTAAGTTTCTTGTATGATACTGACATCTTCAGACATTTTCAAAAATAAAATATATATATTAGTTTCAATTTTGCCATGACTTACATGCAAAACCAGCAAGCAAATGCCATATATAGTTGCAAAAAAAGTGAATTTAACACAAAGTACTGAATATATTACCCAGGTAAATTCAACACTATCTTAATTTGGAACCCCCCTCAAATATATTACTCTTTAACTGAGTTATAAAAGTGATATCTGAGCTAGAGACAAAATCTAGTTAGGTAATTGATTACTGATAATCATTACAGTGTTTATTCAAAAATGAATGGTGTCAATGTTGAGAGTGGAGTAAGTTTTAAACTTGTCATACAAAATATAACATCTCTTCATAAAAGTTAAATTATTTTTTCCTTTATGTTGTAATATTAAGGGCCTATATCTTGCTACCATACAATAAATGTGGAAAAATAATAACCCAATATATAACAAATTTAGTTGGAATTTTGCTATGATAAAATTCCATATCTAGTTCATTGCTCATGTTTTGAGTGAAGATGGAGAAAGGGAAAAACCATCATAATTTATCAGTAATCATGTCTTTCTTTATCTGTATTTTGTTTTATAAATACGGATACAAGAGCATAAACTCTTCTTAATATTTGAACCTTCTAGTATGCAGACATTTTTGTGTTAGCCAGCATCATTTATGCACAAAAATATACATTTTTGTCATAGCTGTGTCAGTGGTAAAAGCTTGCCGTTTTTAGAATCGGAATTAAATTTTTATCAGAACTATTTTAACATTTTGCTGCTTTCTGAAGTTAAAAAAAAATGTTGTGCTTGTATTAACTGTTTAGCCCTGTAGAGGTCAGGACTGGTGTGAGAAATACAAATACTTTTTTTAAATATTGTTTTATAAATGGGGTGCATTAGTCCGAGATGATAATTAACTGCATATTTGCATGTGATGATTAATTTGAAATCTTAACATTTAAATGGACAGTTTGTTTTTAATGTTTTATAAAGAAGTGTGATATTTTATAGTGTAACGATCCAGAGAAGGTGACTTACGTAAACTGCACTACAGGGCGCCATCTAGGCATTTGAACCTAGAAAAATTTATAAAGTAGGCAGATACGTCAGACAAAAAAAAAATTTTTTTTTTTTTAAATTTTGATTCCGGTCGTTAGCCCATGTCACTAGCTCAGTGGAATAGCAGAGATTTAATAAGATAATCTAAGAGTATATATATAAAAAAAGAATAAAGTAAGCCACTACCAGTAATTAACATACAAAAATTTATTTACGCACATATATATATGAGATTTAAAATTGTTTTAGTATCAGTTTACATTTTAACATTTAACATTATTTTTAACTTTACTTTAATTTTCATTTAATTACTATTATATTATAATTTTACATTTTAATTAAGTTCGCACATATAAATTTATGAAAGCTTGTTTATAATGTTGAATATAGATCGGTTACATAGATTTCACGGTCAAAAACATTTCAAAAGAAACATAAACGATCAAAATACAAAATTATTGATTACTGACAATTGTGGAGGGAAATTTATATGTAACCCAATAGTATTCACCATAAGATACTTGCATTGTCACCAATAACTTAAAAGACATCCGAATAAATACATTTTAGATACTCACCATAAGGTATCATTATTTATCGAATGTCTATATATTTTGATCAAATATGAAAACCCAAAACATACTTAACCGATAACCAATCCATGCAAGCGTCTATAAACAACTTAAATTTAATGCATTTTTATTTATGGTCAAGTATGAATAGACCACATAGATTTGCATTTGAAAATAAAATATTCTATCCCTATTTAACCTTAGGCTAAAATTCGCAGTCAAACTGGCATCAATGCATCTGATACATCGATGTATTCCATGTAATATGGAATACGGCAGCACTAAAAAAATTAAGAGAAGGCATTGACTCTCATCAGATAGGGATATTACATCTATCTAACGAGAAGAACAATAAAAAAAAAACTCCATAGAAAGGAACTGCGTTCTCCGTCTTATAATTCCTTTCATAGGCAAACGGGTGACTGCGGCGTAAATATAAACGATTCTGCCAGTAGCGAATCTCCGACTACATCTACTAACTACATCAATATATCCAATCCATTGACCCAATCTAACAACGACATAAATAACCTAAGATTACCCTCCCCTAATATAACTTTACAAATCTATACAGCCATTCATGCCCGACTTAAGTTTAACATTTATATAATTAATTTAACGAAAAACAAAAAAATCATGATAAAAACTTAAAGAATAAAAAATAAATAAATGGAAATGATTTTACATAAATAAGAAAAAAAATACATCATATAACACTATTAATAAAGAATTTAGTTTGGTCAGATAGGATCATATTGCAATCATTTAAATATAGAAATTTTTAATTTAATGTTCATTATTTATAAAGTTCTTACGGTTTAAAACAGTTCGTCTTTATCCGTTGCTTGCCATGAATGTGAATTCCCACGCCGTCCTAAGATTGGTATCCATTTAGCCGTTGTTTTATTTATTCATTTGGAGGTTTTTTTTAGTTTAATTGGTCCTCAATGTAGGAAACAATAGTTCATTTCTCCTTTCTTTAACAGCTGAAAGAATTGACAGGGCGTCTGTCAATTCCTTCACCTCCAACTCCGTACTACTACATATAGTCACATCGTAATAATCAATTTCCAGTCACTAATTAATAATTTCCCAATTTTCCTTTTATACATATTCGAAGGATTGACTTGGCATTATGTCATCGATGTGATGATCCTTTCATTGAGGTCCGATTTCCCGATGGATTTCTTTCATTGGCTATTTGTTTCTATTGTTTTCCTATCTGACCGATGTTTTTACATTTAAATGCCCAAGGCTGGTTTACATTTAACTAATTAACAATCATTTCCATTTCTGATTAATTAACCTGTTTTCCAAATCAAAGATATATTTTTATCTCTAAATCTTTTTAAGTTTTTGTTTTTAAAATACCTTTTCTATTTTTAATACAGTTTTATTTTAATAATTTTTTTTATCTGTGCGATTTAATATATACAAGTTTAAGATGATATTTAATTTCAATTTTTAATTCTTAAAGAAAATTTTTAACTGCGAACTTTTTAATTTACTTTCATGTTTAATAAATATAAAAAAAAAACAATGTAACGAACGTCTGTGCTCGTTACAATAGTAATGTGAAGACCAAAGTCAGAATTGTATAGTTGTGAAAAGTATTTAAGCTTTGACCATAGCAAAAGTGCATGTGTTAAATGTTGCAAGCCAACCAATGAAGATTCAGGTTAATTAATGTTAGAGATATTTTTTGGTTGCATTTTTAAAACAAATTTCATGTTCAATTATTTGGAGAAAAAAAAATCTTTACATATTTTTGTTTAGTAATTTCTAGACTGTAACAGGAAATGAATACAAAATCATGAATTTATTCTATAAATAAAATACAATTTTCAGTGTTTTAATTTTTTGCATTTCAGTACATACTAATAATGAATGTATTTCATAGAAATATGTGGCCCCCCGCATCAGTTTTTTTACTATAATCTTCATAAGTTTAACTGAAGTTATGGATTTTAAGATGTGCCAACATACCTGTAATAATATTAAATGTGAACACCTGCCCATTATTATTTTTTGAAAAGAATTTGTTGTTCAAAAAACTCAATAAAGTACATATTTTTTATGTCACAATTACCAAATAATTTTAAAGGACAGCAGTGGAATGTGATTTCTTAAGTACATCTATCTAACAACTATTGATGACTCAAGGTTACACTATGTGGCAGGACTGCAGCAGCAGGAATACATTAGATAAAGAATTTGTCAGGATACTTATACAAAAGGTAAGATGGTTGTGTTAGGAGAATTGTTGAGTATTTTAGTGTTAAGGAATGGAATAGAAGAATAGATGCATTAATAAAGAATAGGGAGTTGGAGAGATGAAGAGCTAGTATGGAGAGTAAAAAGTGTTTAAATATTTATAAAAAAAAAACAGAATATTGGATGTGAGTTAATTTATGATAATAGCAAGGAAAGTAGTTTACTGTTTAAGGCTCGAACAGGATCTTTAGCAACAAGGTAATATACACTTAAATGGTAAAATATGGGTAATTTAGTCTGCAAGTTGTGTAAGGAAAGCATAGAAAATATTAGGCATCTGTTAATTGAATGTAAATATCTGAAAGCAGACAGAGTACAAATAATGAAGTTATATAAGAAAAAATATGAATAATGTGATTATACAGAAAGTGACTTATTGGTTTTTATGCTGGGATTGGGAAAAAATAAGGGAGTTTTAGATATAAATGTCATGGAGGTGACAAAGATTATGTTGCAGAAATGGGATGGAGCAGAATAGAGAAAAATATGGGAAAACTTGTGAAATGGAAAGGAAAGTCAAAGTGACTAACAGGTTTCTCTGGGCATAATTGCTGAGATATTTCTGACTCCATATGGTTAAGGAGAAGTCACGGTGTATCACATCACATCACATTTGCTAATTGTTATTTGTTAATATATTAGTAAATCTATTTTCATTAACTATTTATATTTCTTTACAAATGCATTTGCAAATATTTTAAATAAGTATTTCTATTTTAATAACCATTGGTAAAGTAAAAACATTTTTATTAGCATTTTAAAAGTATACTGTTGTGTATAACACAATACATATTTTTTAGACGACTATTTTTACAAGACTTGGCAATGTGATTATAGTTAAAGAATGTATTCTTAAAGCTCTCTTCACTTCTTGTAGAGAAATTATATGAGATTTCTCCACATGCAATGAAAGCTGTTTATGTTGAGATTCACTTTCCATTTTGTCCACAATTCTTTAATAATGTATATATATCATTTTATTTCTATTTTGTTATTATAACAATCCATGGAAATATATATATATATATATATACAACTGAACATTATTTATGGGATGATGCTTATAATTAATTTATATAATTGCTTTTTTCTATAATAATATTAAAACAAATCTGAGGTTACATTTATTTACTTAAATATCTGATATTCTTATTGTTGTCAATTACTGCACCAATTCCTGCACTCTTGTAGTAATGATGAATTTTAAAACTGGTTTAAAAAACCTACCACCAAACCAAGTAAAATATAAATGGTTGATGTTTGTGAAACCCTAGACTTTGTACATCATCTCATGACAAATTTTTATTTAGCAATCTATATAATAAGAACTAAGACTTGGTTAATATATAAAATGACATCAAATAGGAATTAGGTGGGCAAACTGCACTAAAATATGAGGTTAATAGTATATAATATAGCTTCATATATATTGATTATAATAACTTCTTTTATATACTCTTTAATGCAAATTGTCTTTAATAAAACTTGTTTATTTTCTCAACAGATTTGACTGTCCAGCAGTCTTCACCAAGTATTATTTTGTCTATTAAATTTCCAATGTTTCAACAAAATATGATTCATCATTATCAGGTTTTAAGGTTTTAATGAAGAACTGTTGGATCTTAAATAATAATAAGATTAAGATAAAGTGTAAAGTAAAGAACACTCATATATATATGGTGGTTTATTATTCAGAATTGGTAGGTTAACAAAATTGTTATTTCCTTCAGTTTTACAATTAATTGATTGCAAGTTGATTTTAAAAAAAGAGATAAAGTAAATGGTCTTTCTAGAGTGGAACATATTGTGCTCCATCAGATTTATTTAAACCATTTGATTTTTTTTAATGTTTCAATAGATTCCTTCATGGTCCTCAAATCATACTTTTCAAAATTAGCAAGTATTTCAGTATTATCAATATCAAATATATGAACCAATTTCTAAATAATGCAAAGTAAAAGCTAATGTATTTAACTTTTGATCAAAGTCATTTTTATGCTCACTAATTCTGGTGTAGATTCATCAATTGGATTGACCTACATAGGTTTTATTACATTGTGAACATGGAATTTCATAGATACCTTTGTATTCCAAAAATACTTGACCTTTAGATTTTTGCTAGTGGAAAAAGTACTTTTAATTTTGAAATTAGGTAGTCTTTTACTGATATCATTAGTGACTCCTTTAATATAAGATAAAACAATTCTCTAATTAACTATTAACTTTTTTTATTTTTAAATATGATAAATATATGTTAAATATAATATATGTATATAATATTTACAAATAATAAAATAATCTGCAATATTGTCCAAATTTCAATATATGAATATTTGAAATGATTCAAATTGGGTAACAGAGCATTGAAGGCATGAACCACAATAATATTTTCATGCAGTTTGCATGATTTTGTAGTAGCAAAGAAAGCATTAAAGATGATCTATGAAGGCATGTATTTTCTATGTTATTTCTCATGACAACTTTAAAATTATTGTGGTGAATAACTAGCAATACATGCCGCTGAATAACAATCTATGTCATTATACAATACACATTTTTATTCGAAGATGGCACTGTAGGCAGATTAAAAAAGAGTCATTTACTCACTGCAACAAACTACACATTTATTTATCACTCATTTTAACAATCTTAGTTAAATTCATTTAATTACACCAGATAAAATTATCATAGTTTACACTTATATAAGTGGTCATTACTGCATACTAATAGATTGATGAGATCACCTATTAAAATTTATGATATTATATATTTGAAAACAAAATGTAAGTACTTTGTTTGATGAGAGAGAAGGGAAAAAGGAAAAGAAGATCGTGGTTTAAATATAATTTGCTAAGTAAGAATTAAGCACAAATCCTTAGCTATATGATTAACTGATGAAACTGGAAAGTACTTGCTTATCTGCATGAACATTATTAAATAAAATATAACTTTTTGCCTTCAGAGATTAGTAACAACAGCCAATAAAAAAAACTGGGACTGTGAACTGCATCACATTGAAATCATGATTCAGCTGGATAAAACTGAATCATTGAAGTAGGAGAATCTACCATTATTAAATTCTTAAAATCAGTAATTGTGCAGAAGGAAATTAACCTCTGATCATGCAATCATATACGGTTTTGTAATTATTATAAAATCTCCATGCACTTACTTATGCATGATCAGACATTAATTTCCTTCTGCACAATTACAGACTTTTAATGCTTATTAATAGTAGATTTATATTTATTCATAATTTATATTCATTGAATTGAAGGCAGTTAAAAATGAGACTCTGTCTTCTCCTATGATGACTAACTAAATTTATACAATTCAATTGTTGATTATAACATCAGGCATACAAAAGATTCAAGACCTGATACAAACATGAACAGTAAGGGTTAGTGTATATATGAATAAACTTTAAGACTTAAGTAATTCACTTAAGCTTTTAAAACTCTTACTGGCAGGTAAGTGCATAGAGATTTATAATAATTACAAAACAGCATGTCAGAGATTTATTTTCTTCTGCAAAAATGAAGTAGAAAAATGGAAGATCAAAGAATCAAAACAAAAGGCACTCAACCAATTTTGGCAGAATTGAATAATCTTTTCTCAGCATGGTATGTCATGTCAGTCCCAAAGTGAACATAGGGTTGTAAACATTGTCTCAACCTTATAATTATTTGATAAGCCTGAAGAGTGTGCTATTCTGAAAGTAACTCAGACCATAATATAATTATTATGAAATTGAACAGATTGCTAACACTAAAGTTACTCATTGTTTTGCATGTGTAAAATACAGTATATCCTACTAAATTTCTAATTTATTTAGATTGTAAATAAATGGTTGCTAGTTAGTAACTTTCAGTAGGATATCTTATTATTTGCTTGAATCATTTATTGATATGTTTTGTCTTGCCACACATCCATTAAGGTTACACATTAATAAAGGACACATGTGTATGGCAGTGTCATATTCCCTGGGTCATAAGATTTATCAATGTTCCATCTGCTACTTCACATTAGACTTCTGCCCTCCAGCACTTATAATGGGGCATTTCAGTCTAATGTTGTTATATCCGCAAGAATGTCTGCGTGGTCAGTAAATAACTATATTTCTACAGTTCACTAAAGTTCAATTTCCATGCTGTTCTCTTGCAACGAATGCTCTCCAACCAATGCTTTGAATACACTCTGTATTCTCTGGCAACAAATGCCCTGCAATGAATGCTCTGCAATGGATGCTCTCCAATGAATGGTCTGCAATGAATGCTCTACAACAGATGCTCTGCAAATGGATGCTCTCCAACAAATGGTCTGCAATGAATGGTCTGCAATGAATGGTCTGCAATGAATGCTCTGCAATGGATTCTCTGCAAACAGATGCTCTCCAATGAATGGTCTGCAACAAATGGTCTGCAATGAATGCTCTGTGATGGATGCTCTGCAAATGGATGCTCTCCAACGAATGGTCTGCAATGAATGCTCTGCAATGGATGATCTGCAACGAATGCTCTACAATATCTCCGCTGCAGTCTCCCCATCTCTAATGGCTCTTTCAGCTACACCTGTGGACTACATTTCCACTGGGCACTGGTCATTTACCACAAGAACTGACATGAGATATCTCTACTGCAGTTGTACTTCAATCACTGCCTACTCAAATACTGCCCTGTTTAGTTGTTACCCAGTCTTCTTATCACTTCCTGATAACTGCAACAATTAATACACCGTCCAATAAGGTATCATCTCTTATCCAGAAATATTTGCAATCAGCAAATATCCCTTGGAATTGTCGATCGCCATTACATCAATGCCTTAATTAAATTCCACAGTTGTCAGCTCATGATCTAAAACAACCTCTCGAATAAATTCTAGTTTTTTCTGGAGTGCACAAACATGTCTGCCATTTTTACAAAACACTACAAATGACATTTTAAAAAAATATTTCTCTTGTATTTAGGAATGTAACAGAACATAGATATTAAATACTATACTTTAATCTACTTATATTTTTAATTAGATTAAAATATTTTCCAGAAACAAATAATTGGTTTCGAAAATAGTTTCCAAAACACTTTAGACAATTCCAGAATTATTGTAATTCTTTTTGGAGACTTACAGCCTCAAAACATTTAATTAGTTTCAGAATTTACTTAGTTTTTATAAATATTTATTTAACTCAATGTAAACATGTTTGCTACTTCTATTAAGAAAAGATTATATTTTATCCATAGCTAATATGCTTTTAATTATTGTATAGTTATATTCATAGGAATGTAAAATTATAAAGTGATTTCTGTTATACCAGTGTGGTATTTAAATGCTTTCTGCAAAAATATAAATGTATAAGATATTCGAACTCAGACTTTCACACTTTATGTAAGCCATTTCCTTAATAAAGAAATACAATCCCCTTTCTTATTAATATCATGCATGTTATTGGCTATATTCCATGATTTCTTAACTTTACATTTTCTGTAGTTTATCTCAGAACACACTGTACTAGCCCCCAGTGGTTTAAAGATATGACCATGTTCAATTTTATGTTCCAATTATATAAACTTGAATTTGTGTTGCTTTTTGCCAGCTTATAAAGATATCTGCATGCTGGAAAATGCTAGTTGTGAGATTTGCATGCAATTCACTGACTTAAATAGCATTTCAAAGGGAGTTGTTACCCAGCACAAATATCTTTATAGCTGGGCAAAAACCAACATGAAGTCCAAAACTATATTTTTGGAACAAGAGATTGAACATGGTCATGACATTGAGCCACTGGGGGCTAGCATAATGTGGTCTGAGAGAAACAATAAAAAATGCAAAGTTAAGAAAGCATGACATGTAGGCAATAATGCGTATGCTATTAATAAAAAAAAATCTTGTATCTTTTTGTCAAGAAATTGGGTTCATCATCATCATCATCAACAAGCATTATCAATCCACTCCAGGATGAAGGTCTCTCCAAGTTTAATCCATCTTTTCCAATCTTTAGCTTCTTTTCTCCACATCACCCCTGCACACTTTCTTATTTTGTCCATCCATCTCACATGTGGTCTCCTTCTGGGTCTTTTACAATCTCTTGGAATCCAGTTTAAAATTTCAATTGTCCATCTATTATCATCTCTTCTAGCAATATGTTTTCACAAACAGCATTTATATAGCACCGTGGTATAACAGATGTCACTTGCTATAATTTTATTTTGTTATGAATATGACTATAAAATAGTTGAAAGCATGCTAAGCATATAAGCTGTGGATAAAATATAATCTTTTCTTAATAGACATGATGGATACGTTTATGTTGAGTTAAAATTGTTAAAAAAAAAAAAATAAGCATTAAAATATTTATTTAACGTTTAAATATTTTTTCATTAGTTTTAGAAATTATCTTATTTATTCTGTTTAAAAAATGTTGATTTTAATTTTACTTTTATAAATTCATTCTGCTTAATATCATATACACATTTCACCAAAAATACTCTCAGGCAAATTTAAAAAACGTGTACAGTGTTCCAACAGTATTAGGAACAATGCCAAAAACCTATTCTTGAGATGGATAAGAAATCTAGTTCTAAATAACTAATGTCTTAAGACTTAAGTGAAACTATATATTGCATAAGAAGAAAATTTCATTAATAGTAAATCATAATCTTCAAACCATAGTATTATCGTTTTTTAGTTGGTAAACTTATTAACCACTTATTACTTTTCCATTCTACTCTTTTCATGCAAGGTAGGATTTAATTTCTATCTTTTTGTAACATCTTGGGAAATGTGAATGATTATCACACTGCAGATGGATTTTCAGGGTTTTCTGGTTTGCATCCATGCAACCATTATCTCAACTCTATAATACCATAATTGTCATCCAATAGTGCAAAAACTTAGACCTTCTTTTTACATATTCTTGTCCTTTTACCAACAGCCTTTACTTGTTAAGCAATTTAGAATGTATCACATATTTTAGATTTCATCCTGGGTTAGCAGCTCAATACTTTTCCATTATATCTGTCTTACACAAGATAGACACTGAAATGTATTCACTTTTAACATAGAGGTAAACTCCCCATACAGTAGCCTCTGTGTAAACAGTTGTGAATGCATATAGAATGGTGATCATGTGATGTCTAGTGATTTAATACACTTTTAACATCATGAAGAAGAATAAATATCTCATGCAAAAAATGCATAAATGCATTTCTAACATTAGCATCAAATGTATAGACCAAAACTGTTCTAATATTTACATCATAACTCACTACATAACTGCAATTATCACCCATCCAATGCTACCATAGTATGTTTATAACTGTTTTAAAACAGGCAAAACTCACTATACGTATTGCCACACACAGCAAGCTAGAGTAATCAATGGATGCCAGAAGGCTTGTGCATAAAATCCCCATCTAGTGCCTATTCATCCAATATCCCCAGACTAGTTTCTGGTTTGTGGTCTTCATCAGTGAGGAGCCTTGTTTTAAAACAGCTATAAGCAAGCATAAGAAGTGGTGGCCATGTGATGTTTATTGGCTTTAGTTTATAACTGATTAAATTTAATTTTTTCAGATCAGTCACAACATTATGTTGTGGTATAAAGGATGCATTGCATCCAATAATCGTTGTTGGAAAACTGGAAACCAAAATATTTAATTAATCCAAGCCTTATATCTAGAAGTTGAGATCAATCTACCTTCTGCTCCTATCCACTGTGTAATAAATAACTGAACACATGCAGCTATAATCATAGAAAGAGCTTTATTAAATGTTAAAAAGTTAAATTTAATTAAATTCTATGCTCTTACATGAGACTTTATGCTGGTCTTTGGTATAATCTATCATTCACAAGTTATAACTGCCTTTGTCAAACAGCTCTTGGAATACCATAATTCAAGCTATACTTTATTATTTATCTCATAGAAAAACAACTATGCAAAAAAGTAGGTATAAAGTTGGAATATTAGGATGTTTTTTAATTTTAGACTGATAGTTTGATAATGCAAAAAAGATTATAAAATGGCTAATAGATGAAAGATGCATGCATTACATTGAAAAAAATTCAAATACATTATATCCAGTTCCAAAATTTCTTATTGACAAAGACCATAAGCTGAAGTCTAATTTTGGGAATATGGATACAATATACCAGAGGGATATGGATATAATATACCAGGGTAAATTTAAAATGGATACAATATACCAGAGGGATATGGATATAATATACCAGGGTAAATTTAAGATATATAGTATTTATTGATTAGTCAAG
>JAQFVV010000028.1:4920341-5030341 GCA_028023455.1 Epiperipatus broadwayi | reverse complement strand
CAGCACAAACACTTGCAAGAGAATGAATTTAAGCTTAGTGTCAAAAAGTGTCATTATACCACATTGAAAAAAAAATGTTGTGAATAGTATAACAGTCATAGGAAAAATTAAAATATAGCAAAGATACCTTCTTTGGAACTTTGTACAGTGTTCCTTTTTAAAATTTATCTTATTTGTCTTTTTCTTCATTTTCAAGTTAACTGGTTAAAGAAGAAAAAAAAATCACCACTTTATTATTTAAGAAAGTGTCATCTTCATTGCTACTCTGATGACAATTTTTGTCAAAGTTCAATATTTGATTTCGATATTAAACCATTAAACACACTGTAAAAAATCATATTTGATATTTTAATATATTACAAAATTCAATACACAATAAGAACAAAGAACTCCCTTCTCATTGAATAATGTTCCAGAGCATAGTAAAGGCAGAAACTCAAGATAGTTTAATAAAATATTTGTTGAATAAAGACTGTTTAAAATGGGAATGAATAAATGCAAAATTGTCAGTCATCTATCAAATTGTCTTTTAGATTTTAAATTTCTATTTATGACTTATCACCTTTATAAATGTGTTTACAAATTACTTTCAAAAGGAGTAACAATATTAGGGCCATAAGTTTCTTTTGATAGAATTACAGACCAATTTTTATTTTTAAAAATAAAACATATATGAATAAAATCAAAATGTATACATATATTGTTTTGGTTTTTAATAATTGCTATAATATTATTGTTTAAAAATAATCACTATTTTTTAAAAAAAACTATGCAAAAATAGGTTTCTTGCACTTTCAACATCTTCTTGAAACAATTTCACAAATGCATGTGAAATAGCATGACAATGAAGTAAATCCATTAAGAAAATGAAAACAGATCTAATTAACATTTTTTCTTTGCTGCCTCTACAAAGTCCTGATCTCTACATATTTGTTTTTGTGCAAATTCATCAATATTATATTATTTTCATTTTCTGGCATCATTTAATTAAGCATGAAGCCAGAAGACTAATATCAAAGCTTGCCCATCTCCAAAACAAGTAGGTATTGTCAAGAGTGTGGCTCATATACATTGGATTGAAACTTCTCAATCAATAATCTTCAAGACTGTAGAAGAATCTCTCACAAAGGAAAAATTTAAACAATAAATATAATCTTCTAATTTAAAAAGAAAGCTCTGGAGAAAATGTATTTCACTTATATGGAAATATTAATTGTATTTTTATTTAATTTTTTTTTATAGGTTTGATTTTTTTTTTGCCAACATTTCTTATAATAGAAAAAAATTTGGCCAGAGCATTTGATAAATCTAATGTAGGTTATTTAAATTATACGCATGGAGTTTGTAATTAAATAATTATAAACAATAAACATTTATCTATAAATATATTCAGATAAATACGCACATACACACATATATGCATAATGAATATAATGATAATAATATATTTACTAAAACTATAAACTACAGAAGTATTTTCAGTTAATCTCAACTTTTTCAATTGTTATTTAAATGTAAATACAGAGGAACATCTTCAAGTCATTTCCCAAAATTCCTAAATTTTGATGTTAACAGATTGGTATTATTGATTGACCATAGATGTTCTATTTCTATGTATGAGAGTAACCTCCTTAACATTTCTTTTATTATGGTTGCCATCCTCATAAAAAATCTCAGCATTTTGAACATCAAAATTGATGGTAAACTTACATGCTTTTTTGGTCAAAGTAAACATGCTTTTTATGATTAAAGTAAACAGAAGCTGTTATTAGACACTATTACTATTATTATTATTTTAGCAAACAACATTTTATTATATTTAAATATACATATAATCCACAATCACATACAGAGAGATTATATGTAATTTTTAAAATGAATTTTCAGTACTCTTTTTACAGTACACATTTTATGCATTGACAAATATCATTCACAATCTCTTAGGTATAACTTTTTAAATACATATTCAGTCATATAAAAATAACTAGCATGCTAATAGGCATTGTGTAGTCTGTTTTTTTAGGATTAATTACAGTGGGTTCATAATATCTACTGAAGAATATATATCAATATGCAAAATCTTTGATTAGATCAAGTTGTTGTATTAGGAGATTAATATTTAGAAGGGTATATCAGACATTCATTACATATCACAAAGCAATTTACAGTAACTTAGAAATATTATTTCTTTTTGATGAGAATAAAAAGCTAAACAGGAGAAATAACATTTTGTTTCTAGTCCTTTTCGTGTGCATCATATATTGCATATAAATAATAAATCATATTTTGGTTGATAAGCTTTGATTATAATACACACACACACATGTGTATATTTTTGTATATAACACTTTTATGTTTATGCATATATAAATTAAGATTATAATATAAAACAAAATTTAAAAAGTAATATTTTTTTAATATTGTATATTCTTATCTTAAAAAAAAACTAAAAATAATTTAACTTTTACTCTACTGCATCTTTATAGTTTAAAAGTAAAATAAATAATGAAATATGAGATTTAGATGTTTTCATGCCATTGGTCAGCACCCAAAACTATACAGGGTAGGGGGCCCAAAAGCAGCAATGTTTCTAGATTAATCACACCTTTACATTATAGGCCATTCATCTTTTAAGTAGTATGTACATAAACTTTATCAAACGAGCATTAGTAATGCGGTTAGAGTGTGCAGTTTTCCGTGTGTAGCATGGAGAAACAGCACACGTAGTGGGCTAGAATCTTTGTAGTTGCTGGTAATATATGACGTAAGCTAGATGTGTTTATGTCAATTAGTACCACTAGGTTCTTGGTAGTTGCTGGTAGCAGATGATGTAAGCTACATGTGATTACACATGGCAACCAGTGCCACCAAGCAGGCAGCTTTGCTGCCAGGTAGCTGGTGGAAGGTTCTTGTGTATACGCATGGTGAACAGCACTACCTACAAGCTAGAAGAAGCATTGCTGCTTTTGGGCCTCCTACCCTATGTGCTGACACAGAAACAGCACCTCTAGCAGTCATTGAGCACCTCCCCCACAACTACCTATCTTTTTATTTTTAATCATATTTTCCCATATGAAAATGTAATAAAATCATTACTGGCAAACATAAATTTTCTGAATGTTTTGATGTTTTTTATATCCATATTAACTTTAGAATTTATATCCCAATTGCCAGTTACCCATTTTAGACTCATACCAATTTTAAGCTTTCTAATGCACTGTAAGTCTTATAGCAATTTTTTCTGCCATTATTAAATCACTAAGTATTTTTACTTTTTCATTTAAGAACGATGCTTTATGAATTTAATTAAATTTTATAAAACTTCTACTTTTATGGTTCAAAAGTATTTCATTACATGAAATATTGTACCATATCATTTTTTTTAAAAAATGCATGCTTTCAATATAAACTGAAAAAACATTAATATAATAAACACGATCACACTCAGTATTTTGAGATGAAAAACTGACCGCATCTTTATTGTAAAGTATATTTTTTATTGGATAGCATATAAATGACATAGGGTATACTGATATAGCATATATCATTGCCTAATGGTATTATACACATATGTGTATATAATATTTAAATACAAGTATATTTCTATATTGAACTTAATGTAATTAGAAGGGTTTGAATTCAGACTTTTAAGCTTCTTATAACTATTCTCTTCATTTTATACAGCCAATACACATGACCACATACATGTAGATAAGATAAATGATCTTCACTATACATTTTTCAATCTGAACCAACACTCATCAATTTGTCAAGATTATCTCCCACACACATATATAATCAGTGCTCTGTTTATATAGATAAAAAAATCTTCAAACTTTAATGGACAAGCTTCATCTTCTCCATTCTCCAATTCTTCAGCCATCCATATCATTGAAAATCTGATAAACAAATATACTTGTATTTAAATATTACCTATTTGATCTATACTCTGCACATCTATCTTCTGTGTATTTAAATGAAAATAAGATCCTACATGTAAAGGGTCAGAATAATTTAAAGTCAACATGGGTAAGATAATAATACTGGCATCAACAAGGGCTTTGGGTGTTTCATCATCAGATTTTCAATGATATGGATGACTGAAAAGTTGGAGGGTGGAAAAGATTGAAGCCATCCATTAATGTTTGGAGATTTACTATCTTAATATAAATTGAGCACTGATTATATATATGTGTGTGTGTGCGCGTGTGTGTGTGTGTGGGAGATGATGATCCGGACCAACTGATGAGTGCTGGTTCAGCATGAAATAAGTATATTGGAGATCATTTATCTTTTTTACATGTATGTGATCATGTGTGTCAGTTGTATAAGATGGCATGGATAGCTATAGTAAGCTTGAAAGTCTGAGTTCAAACATTATGCGTATAATAATCCACTTATAAATCCAAAATTTCTTGTTTCTTAGATTTTTAGGGTTTGTGAATTATTTGGATATCAAAAATAGATTTTTTTTTTATTTCCTCAAGGTAAACCCAAACTGTATTTATATAAGACAAAACATAAAGTCTCATTGCAATTAAACTAATTAAAATTTGCTAAATGATTTTTATTAAATTAATTTTGTTTTTAAATATGTGTACAAACTAATTTGATTAACTAATAGAAAATTTTGAATAATAGGTATTAGGATTAATGACATTCTACCTGTGTGTGCGTGCGCACACACACACATATATATATATTGTCATATTCTCAAGAATATCTATCAGAATACAACAACAATAATTAGATTATATAATAATACTAAAATATTAATATTAAGAAGGGTGTATGTCCAGGTGACTCCATATCTCCACAACTACAGTACTGCAAAAAGTATTTTGTCGATTAAAATGCAAAGTTAAGGGAGTAAAAGTAAATTAAGATTATTTAAATCATCTAGATTGATAGTTGTTTTTGGACTTTAGAGCTTTAGGAAATGTTGCAAGAGATAAAGATGAAAATTTTGTCAAAAGAAAAAAAAGATTGATAATGATAAGTGAGAAGAAATTAACAACTACAAATATCTTGATCAAATTATTACCTCATATGGAACCATTATGAATGAAATTAATCATAGAATTAAATTTGGTTGAAGTGCTTTTGGTAGAAATAACCTATTAATATATTGACTATGTGTGTGACAGAAAAGGTTTTTAATAAATGTGTGTTATCAGTTCTGCTTATAGATCTGAGACTTGGACACTTAACAGAAGAGGAATACAGAGGCTTCAAACGACATAACAAAGTATGGAGAGATGCATGTTAGGAATAATAAGAAGAGATTGAAAACGAAATACATGGATTAGAAAAAAACAGATACTACTGATATCATTAAAAGAATTAAGAGACTGGACATATTGCTAGAAGAGATGATAATAGAAGGACAGTTGAAATCTTAAACTGATTTCCAAGAGATGTAAAAGAGCTAGAAAAAGATCATATGTGAGATGAATGAAATAAAGAAGTGCGCTGGGATGATGTGGAGAAGAGAAGCTAGAGATCAGAGAAGATGGGTTGAACTTGGAGAGACCTTCATTCTATAGATCGATAATTGTTGAAAATGACGCTGATGATGATGATAATATCGATATATGCTTGAATACATATGTCAATTCAAAAATTAAAGTCTAGAATTAATTTATTATGAAACAATTAATCTTATAAACTAAAACTGAATTATATTTAGTATGTTTTTTATGCAATTATAGATTTAACACCAGTCATATAATAAATGTTAATTCCATCTTCTGAAGGAAAAAAAAAGACTTGATTTTCAAAACTTCTGAAATATACACTTTACAAATGAAATCAGATATAGAACACACACACACACACACACAAATTGTGATTTGATTTTTTTAATGTAGATTACAGTTTAATTTTCAAAGTACATTTACTGATAATTTTAAAAAAATTCTGATAGGAGTTTATTTCCACCTCACCTGTTCAATATAAATGAGTGAAAACATTAATGATGAAGGGAATACGTTCTATTGATAGCGTAGCCTGCACCTGTTGCGACTGACACACGACTAAATTTGATAAGCCTTTATCAAAGGTGCAATGTTTTTTTTTTCTTTTAAATATTCAGAAACATTTTACTTGATTCTGAGATGTGGAGAAAGTTTATTTACTTTTACGGAAAACTACGTCGCAGGTAGGATGTTTTTCAGTCCGTAAATTATTAGCATATTTTTATACTATGAATAATAAATAACTAGTAATTAAGAGTACTTGGCTACATGCTACATAAGAGCGTTATTTACTTTTTATAAAATACAATATTAAATATAAGATTTCATTTCAAAAAACGGTTTATGTATTTCCCCTATATATATATCTGTACATGCAGATTCAGGCACAATCTGATAAAAAGCTGAGTAAGCCATTTGCTTAATGCGCTCAACATTCTTAAAAGACTTAACCGGATAATTAACTGCTCGGGAGGTCATATGAGGTTTAAGGACCGGAAGTAACTGATCGAACTTCAGTTCAGAAGCCTTTATTTCTTGAGTGCATGATTCTGACACTGTATTAAATCACACAGACACTGTATTAAATCACACAGAATAACACGCTAATTTAAAAACAACATTTTCAATATGCTTTATCATATCCATAGAGTCTTACTGTGGGGACAAATTTAGGTTTTATATTTTTAGTGTTTACCCATATAGTTGATTATTAGACAACTTAATTTGATTTTTTTTGCCGTCGTATTAGATTGTATTCAAACGCAGGACAAAGAGCTTCGTGATAATGAAGTAGAACATCTATTTGCTATATCTGAATGAGGTTCGAACACAGATTTAAGCCTAATTTTTGTCAGGAAGCTTAAAAGTTTTCTCTTAGTTATTTAGTTTATAGACAACCCAGCTAAATCCAACATTGGTTGACCAGTGGTGTTAAAGATGAAGAAACACTCAAATTTTTTCTAGGCATGAAGCGCCAAGACTAGAGATCTTTTATTTATTGATCCTCTATGAAAAGCTGAAGAGATTTTGCCTAATATGCGTTAAAAAATGTTATTTTACCTCTATATTAGAAAGGAAGAGAGAAAGAGAGAGAGAGAGAGAGAGCAAGAGAGAAAGAAACAAAGAATAGAAAAGAGAGAGAGCAAAAGAGAAAGAAAAAATGAGAAAGAAGACGTGAGAGAGAAACAAAGGGAAAACATTGAGAAAGAGAGAAAGAAAAAAACGTTGAGTGAAAAAGAGAGAAAGAAGGGAAAAACATTGAGAAAGACAAAAAAAGAGGTTAGAATATTAAATACATATAAGAAAAACTATGATTATTTTAATCGTATACATAAAAATTAGTTAGAGGTCTTGTCAATGCGCTGTGTTAATATAATAGAGCTGTTTTTAGTTATACTTTACGATTATTATAATTAAAATTTAAAACGGACAACTGTTTTCCTTTTTTGCTTTAAAAAGTCATTCCCCACCTCTAACTATTTACTCTTTTAATAGAAATTAATAATTAGAATTATGCACACATCCTGTATACAACAATATTATTTAGAAGATATTGTACGTGTGCGTTGATAACTATTTTGTGTTTCTTATTATTTATTTTAATTTACAAATTAAAATATTTGTAAACTTAATCTTTCTACCTTTTGCCTTCAGACATTGACGTCTACGTTTTATTTATGTTAAGTTTTAGAAAACATTGCGATCATATTTTATATTAATTTTCCTTTTATTAACATACTTCTGTATTCAGAGTCGGGGGTGGGGAGGATTAAAGGTGGGTAAATTTAAATTTTCAAGAACCATGAAAACATAACAGCTCTAGTAAAAATTCTACCTAATACCAAACAAATTATGTAATTATAGCTTACAGCTATAAAATTTTTTTATCTGTCAAGTTAGCCTGACGTTACTGGTTGAAGTCGTCTCTGGAGACATAAGGGAAATCCCTCAATGTCAGCTGATTTTTAGGCATATTTGATAAGCAGGATATATGATTAATTTTTAATTATGTTCACGGAAGTGATATATTTTCTTTTTATCTGTGATCAGTGAAGCCGTTCTTATTACGGTTTTAACCATCAAAATCCTTTATTAGCTTAATGATTATTCGGGTTTGTAACGCAGCTAAGCAACAATAGTGTTTAAATTCAGTTCATTTATTATATTTCCAGGTATAATACATTGGACACAAAGTTAATAGGTTAAAGTTTGAATTGAGGTTGAATATCATTAATAATTATCTAAGAACAAGAGACAATATTTGTTTTGCAGTTTACTATTAATAACACTATTAACTTTATACACCAGAGGAAGTCGTTTATTTAAAAGTTACATATGTATCAATAAAATAGGATCAATCATTTTGTTAAAATATTTAAATAAATGTTATATAGTAAACAGTGCCAATTAATCAGAAATAAATAATATACGGTTCTATAAACAAGATATGGTATTATGATTATTACTCAAAAATGTAATTTAAATAAATCATTCTCGAATTTAAAAATGAAACCCCCCCCCCCCCGTATAGCAACAAATTTATAATTCATCCATGAGAAATTAATAGTTGTATTTGTATATATGAATATCAGTACCCTCCTGTATGGTCTGGTACGGTTATAAGGTGGCAGATATTGGAACTCAAGGGTCGTGGTCTGCAACCCAGCTCTAACACTTCTGATGTCTGAATTTCTTATGAACTCCTGAATAATAAACTATTCAATTATTATATTCTTTGAGTTCCCAGCATTCTTTGCTGCAGTAGTAAAGGGGCAGACACTGGAGCTGAGGATCCATAGATCGCAGCTCCGCTCTGCCATTTCTGATGTGAAATGCTCACAAACTCCTCACTAATAAACCATTCAACTATTATAGTGTTTCTGACATCCCAGAATGCTTTGCTGCAGTGGTAGAGGGGTGGTCTCAGGAGCTCAAGGTCCATGTACCACAGCCCAGCTCTGTTATTTTTGATGCTTAAACTTTTTATGGACTTTTGAATAATAAACCATTCAATTAACATTTCCAGCATGCTTTGGTCCATGGTAAAGAGCCAAATTTTGGAGCTCAAGTTCTATAGATTATAGCCCTGTAATGCCACTTCTGATCCTCTCACTTTTTATGAACCCTTGAATAATAAACAATTCAATTACTATATTCTGCTGAGTTCCCAGAATACTTTGCTGCAGTGATTGAGTGGCATACTATGGGGCTCAAGTTCTATGAATTACAGGCTAGCTTTGTTTGTTCTGCTGGTTAAACTTCTTCTTATGAACTTGTGAATGAGCCAATCAACTGCTATGTTTTTTCTTTGTTCCCAGCATGCTTTGTGCAGTAATAGAATGGCAGACACTGGAGCTCAAAGTCTATGGATTGCAGCCCAGCTCTGTCACTTCTGATCCTTGAAATGCATTGTAAACAACTCAATTACTATATTCTTTCTGAGTTCCCAGCATGCTTTGCAACAGTGGTAGAGTTGTGGATTCTGGAGCTTAAGATCCATGGATAGTATCAATTCTGTTATTTCATGTGTTTGGACTTTTTACGAACTCCTGAGCCATAAGCAATTTATTTTTCACAATGTTAGTAGGCAGATAAACAAAAGAAAATAAATGGCTTTACTGATTGGGGGAGCACATAAGAAGTTTTGAATAAACAAAGGCTAAACTCTCCATGCAGTAGTGCCACCCAGTGCCAACCAGAGTAATCAATGGATGCCAGAGGCTTGTGCATAAAATTTCCATCTAGTGCCACTGGCATCCATTGATTACTCTGGTTGGCACTGGGTGGCACTACTGTATAGAGAGTTTTGCCTTTGTTAATAACAGATGTGCTAGCATAAGAAATGGTGATCATGTGAAGTTTTGAATAACAGAATTGATAGATTTGGAACATCAATTTGGACCATGACCCATGCACTTCAAATGTCAGAATCTGCCACCCTACTACTGTCTCATATTTCTCCAGGTAGTAAATAGTTTACAAATAGTTATGAGAAATAAAACAAGTAAAAAAGTACTAAAATAAGATATGTCTAATTGTAGTGACATATTCAACTCAATTAAAACTATCTTTATGGAAATCTTTGATTTGTTGTCTTAACCATTTACACTGCAGATTTGCAACATTCCCATAAGCAAGCATAAGACAGATGACAAAATCCTTTTTATGCCATTTCTTTTGAAAATGAAAAATCAATTTTCTCTCATTTTCCAAGTTTTTATAAGAATCTTAATCAGAGAATAATAATTATGGTTATGTCAACTGACAAATTGATTTGATATCTGCATAGATTTATTGGAAACAGTTTTTAATTGAAATTCATAAGGCAGAGATAATTTCTATCCATTTTAATAATCTCATAAACAAATAACTATTTATCAAATCTGTATAAATAACAAAATATATAGTGCTAATAATATATAGTAACTGAAATGGCAGACTTTTTGAAGTTAACACTTGAAAAAGTTTATCTTTACAATTATTGCATACTATTAATACTTAATATTATTACTATTAGCAATAAAATCTCCACAATTGTGCAGAATTTTTCAAATCTCAGGCACCCTTTCAAAATTACATCAACCAGCCACTTACCCCTTGAAAGGCTCTGATTGGATCTCTACTCAATGTTTTAAACACTTTTCTATACCCAAGTAAATATAAATACATATACTGAGAAATCTCTTCACTTCTCTATCTCTCCACAGCTCTTATAGAAGAGACTAAATTGTTCATCAATAATAAGAAACTCTGCAAAAAATATCAATACTGGTCACATGAACCAAAGTATTGGGTCTTCCTGCTGAAACTAAACTTAGAAGATCTACCTGCTTTATATTTTCTAAGATTTAAAAGAAGCCTTTGAAATACAGAAGTTTCATATGTATTGTGCTGCAAGAAAGCAGCTACATCACACAATATTTATTAAACTTGTTAGAGTATAAAGTAATTATGTTTTTGATATTTTAAAATAAATTATTATAAATTAAATAAAAAGTTTTGTCTTATACAAATAAATTATATAATTTATTTTTGTTTGTGCTAAAAATTCAAATCACTCATAAATAAACACACCAGATACTAAGATGGCTGCTACAATCAAGAGCGTTGATAAAAACAGTCACTCAGGGTAAAAAGATCTCAAATTACTCCTTCATCAATCAACTATCAGAGAAATTCATATGTAGGAGATGTAATGATTGGAGTAATCTATAACTTCTTTAAAATTAAAATGCAACAAAACAATGGAATCTATCCCAGACCTTAAATATCAGAAAACAGTGATTCACAACATGGAATAACTAATCTAGGCATCCTAAACAAGATCAAAGATCTCCCTGAGTCTACCCACCAAAGTCTATATGGAATTCCCACTTTAGCCAGTTTGTGGACCCAATCATTAAAATATAATTGATGTTTTAGTCCCTGTGGTGGACAATGGGTGTTCGCCTCAGAAATAGGTTTTTTCATCAACAGAAATGCCCAAATCAGACACCTGAATTCTAATGATGTAATTCTCAGAAAGACAGACTACCACCAAAATAGACAGCCTATTCATATAAAACTATCCATGTTTAACAAAGATTACTACATGGAGTAGCATCTATTATCACAAGAAATACAGTTGTATGCAAACTTCAACATGGTATAACAATGTATAAATATGCTTATAAATTTAATAAACATAATTTTGGAAAAATAAATAAATAAATAAAGTTTGATTTGGAACACATAAATAAGTAAAAAGAGAGAAATCATTATAAATAATAATAAATGTATAATTGCTAATGTAAATATTTCTACACTGTAAAATATTTCTATTTAATCTTATCTCCTTTAATTGTACTGTAATCATCTACATTAAAATGTAACCAGTAACTAATAACTTGTAAACATATTTGAATATTGTTATAAGTTTTCTAATTGATAGCACATTTGTTAGACCTATCATGCCATTGTAACAATGGCAAAACCATTGTAAAATTCATGTAACCTATTATTGTAAAATAAAGTATATATTATTGGGAAAAAAAATTTTTTTTTAAGGAACATATAAATGTAATAGTTATTTTCAGTATTAATTATTTGTTGAGCTATTTTCATTATCTAATATTAATAACAGAATGTCTTTATAAAAGTTGTAAGCTCTATTTTTACTATCTAAATACCTTAGGAAATTTTTATCGATTGTTGCCTTTGGCAGAATAGCTTAGGTGTTTACATTGTTACATTAAAGTTCAATATCCAAGCATCTAAAAGTCTAGGTTTGATTCCAGTGCTACGAGTCAGGCCAGCCACACCAAAAAAAAAAAAAAAAAAGAGAAGAAAAACACTGTTCCAAACATTGTGTTAAATACTAACCTGTGTGCTATTACTAATAATTGAATGCATTTATAAAGTTTAAATAAAGTTTTAGAAATAAGATGATGAAAATAGTTCAACAAATAATTAATATTGAAATGTCACCAATCACAAAACATTTTGGCAAGCATTGTTTTTAAATAGGTTTATATTTAAAAAAAAGATTATGGAAGAAAAAAACATTCAAATTATTTTTCAATCTATGTTATTTGATGAATGTCAGTTACTGAAAAAGCATCTTGTATTATAGTTATAATCTTGATTTTAGCGATTAATAATAAGTAAATTAAAAGTCAAATGGTCTTATTATTCAAGAGTTTATTAGAAGTTCAAATACCAAATAAATCTAACTCTAGGATTAATCCAATGATATTACTCTCATCTTTCATATTGCTTTGCCAAATCCATATAATATTAATATCATCTATGTTCTTTAATACTTTTTACAATGCTTTTTTACAACCATTTATTGACGGTTTTGAATGCCCCAACAGACTTCTTCAGAACTTCTACATGATATTACTCTCCAGAATCTGATACTATTCCACTGCACTAAATCATGCATTACAATTTTGCCTACATAATTGAATAACCAAATGGCTTTGCTGCATAAAACTTCATAAAATATTTGAGTACTGGAAGTGTCAGGATTTGAATAGATATGAGGACATTTCATTCCAAGTGATAAGTGTAATAATGCTCAAGGATAACTGGTTTATAAGTAATCATTAAAATCAGACAACCCTTAGACAATCCAAATATCAATAGTAAGTAACAGCTCAACCTTTTGTCAAGGGAATATCCATTTAACAATAAAAATGGAATCCCACCTTTATTTATAATCCAGTATATTTATATAGACACTAAAAATTACAGATTGATTACAGAGATTGAAATTACTGATACATAGAAGATTAAATAAACCTTCTCAAACTGGTAAATATAATCAGTTTTAAATGCAATCTAATAAATAATCAATTATAACATTACAAACTGCAATTATAATTTTTATATTGCACCCAAAGTATTCAATAATAAGTGTTAATTTTAAAAAAATTCTGAAGATGTCAGTATTGTACAGAGAACTTAACATAAAGGAGATGAATACACCACTAATTGGTAATTCATTGTAATCAGGACCAAAATTGCTTGTAAAAATTCTTGCAAATTTTCTATTTTTGACTACAATTAGAAAACTGCATATTGTTTATACTTCATATATATATATATATGTATAAATCTAATAATTGAGCTTATATGTAATTATAAAGAAGCTTGTTATTTCTATAAATTAAATATGCTTAGAGTTTTCAACTACTTATGGGCTCTCACATTCATAGTAAGATGAAATGAATATGAGAACACCATAAGTTCTCAAAAGCCCTAAGCTGTATTTAATTTATAGAAATAACAAGCTTCTTTATAGTTCCTTATAAGTGCACTTATTACATTTATTACATTCTGTATAGAAGAAGTTATAAATAATGAAGTTCATTATATATGTATGTATGATAATTTTTGCAAACTATTTGTAAAATATTTATTTTTAAGACAATACACTTAGATTTTTGCTTTTATAAAGTCAATTCAAGAAATGTGTGATCATGGTAAAACCAAAGTTTGTGATTGGCTAAAAAAGAAATTTCTTGGAAATCACTCTAGCAGTTATTTTTTGTCACTTTTTATTAATTATAAGCAGTATTTTAAAATTTAAAACAGAATATTGTTGCTTTGTGTGTCTTAACAAGAATTTATTCAGGTTTTACAAATAGAATTAAACATTTTTTTTCATTTATTGAACTTTTTATTGACAATTGTGACAGAACAAAAACCACTTTTCTGATTATGTGTTTTATTTTGTTATTTTTTTCTATATATACAAAATTGAAATAATATTTTTTAAGAAAAGCTTTCATGTGAAAATTTATACTTTTAAAAAATGAGTTAAAATTGTAAAAAAAATATATTTTAAAATAAAGGTTTAATATATTCATTTAGAATCATTGGGTGTTTCTCTCAAAAATATCATGGGGGTTTCATGGTTTTTGGTTGCTGTTTTACCACTAGTTAATTTGTATTAGCATAGGATTTTTTAAATAATGCAAATTCTCTAGTACTTCTTTTAGTGATTTTTAATTGATAAAAAATCTGAAGTGGTCACTATTTTACAAACTATTAGTAAATATCTCACTTCTATTTCATTGTTCTTGGAGAAAATATTTATTTTAAACTGATTTTTCTTTATTGTTGTCAATTCATGTGAAACTCATCACTAATATCATCATAGGTTAAAAGTGACTTGGTGTTAGAATTTTTTAAACACTTTAGTAATTATAAAAGTAAATATCAAATTTCAAAACAGAATTTGATAGGCTTATTACAAATTCACCTTCATTTGTTCACATGTAAACAAAAAACTCAAAATAAAAAAGAATTTGTTCATTTTCTGAAAGAATAATTAAACTACCTTTGTTGATATCATTTACAGAATATTGTTCTCATCTACAAGCCAGTTTTTAAATAGTTAAAAAGTCAAATGTGATTTTATAGAACATTATTCATGTATAAATTTTAATTAAAATGAAATCAAATCCAACTTATTGAGATTTAATAGTAAATAAAGATTTTATGCAGAAGTGAAAGGTTGAGCATATTCCAAAACTCTCACTTGTTGTAACAATACATTTTAATGTGTTAATTCACATTCCAACATTTATGCATTTCAGTGATTGATCACAAGCATTGCAGATAGTAGTTTTCTTGTAGAAAGTTTATATAGTTAAAACTAGAGATTACAATTTAATATTACGTAGATGTTATATCTGTTGCATTTTATCCATTTTCATTGCAAAAATGAACAAAAGAAAAGTATAGTTACTTTGTTTATGTTTTTCATTTTTTAAAAATATCACAGTTGATATTATTAAAAAGATTAAGTTTTTTTTTAAATTGGATACTGTACTTTTTTTTCTTCACAATTTTTCATTATTTGTAAATAATATACATTTATTTATTATGAAATGAAATAAATATAAAAGTCAAAATATTTTAAAATAAATACTAAAAAATGCAATATGACTACATAAAATAAAAATAAAATATTCACTACACCATTTTTAGGTAAATTTTAACTGCTGATTGCTGTTCAAAGAGGGAGTTGCAGTAGCAGAGTTAACATATGGCAATGATGCATTATGTGTTAGTAAAAGGGTTTTAGATTATTTAGAGAAGGTACAAATGGAAGTAGGAAGACATGCATTAGATGCGGAGATGTGGAAAGCAAAAAAGGCAATTCAAGGAGAATTGGGATGGTCAAGTTTTTATATGAGAGATGCAAAAAATAAAATGAAAATGTTTGGTAGGTTGCAGTTTATGGATAGTAAAAGAATAGCCAAAATAGTGTTTAATTGGGTTATGAGTAAAGGTCAGGTAACAAGATAGGTGAGAAAGGTAATGCAGTATACAAAAGATCTGGATAAAAAATTATATCAGTATACTTGTATAAAAGGTGGGATGATTGTGTTAGGAGGATTGTTGAGTGTTATAGTGGTAAGGAATGGGACAAAAGAATAGATGCATTAATAAAGAATAGGGAGTTGGAGAGATGGAGAACTAGCATGGAGGGTAAGATGAGTTTAAATATATGTAGAAGTAAATGGAACATTGGGTGTGAGTTAATTTATGATAATAGTAAGGAAAGCAGTTTATTGTTTAAGGCTCGAACAGGATCTTTAGAAACAAGAGAATATAAATGTAAATGGAAAACTATGGGTGATTTAGTGTGCAAATTGTGTAAGGAAGGTATAGAAAATATTAGGCATCTGTTGATTGAATGTAAATGCTTGAAAGCAGAAAGGGTACAAATAAAGAAGTTAGGGGAGAATAAATATGAACAAAGTGATTATACAGAAAATGAGTTATGGGATTTTATGCTGGGTTTGTAAAAAGATAAGAGGGATTTAGATATAAAGGCCATAGAGTTGACAAAGATTATGTTGTGGAAATGGGATGGAGCAGAATATGGGAAAACTTAGAGTGGGGAATGGAAATTAAAGTGGCTAACAGGTTTATCTGAAATAATTGCTGAGATATTATTGACTTCGTTGAAGGAGAAGCCACAGTACATCACACCGCATCACATAGCAAATATTTTATTGTTATTTTATATAGGCATATTGTGTTGCTTAGTACTTTTTTTATATGTCAATGCGTTGACCGGGAAGCAAACCCAGGCCACCCACTTGGAAGGCAGCTATGCTAACCACTAGACAACGAACACTTGACATTTATTTAGTATTTATTCTAGAATATTTTGATTTTTATTTATTGTATAATATGTTATATTTTTGCTTATTATTTATGTTTATTTCTTAATGTATATATTATTTTTTAAAATATTTGAATATTAATGACTAAACATATATATATTATGTTTGTCTATCTATCTATCTATCTATCTATCTATCTATCTATCTATCTATCTATCTATCTATCTATCTATCTATCTGTCTGTCTATCCGTCCATCCGTCCATCTATCTATCTATCTATCTATCTATCTATCTATCTATCTATCTATCTATCTATCTATCTATCTATCTATCTATCTATCTATCTGTCTGTCTGTCTGTCTGTATGCCTGCCTGCCTGCCTGTCTGTCTATCTGTCTGCCTGCCTGCATGCCTACTTACCCAATCTACCTACATATATAAATGCTTCACCTATCAACTTACACATCTACTCATATACCCATATATCTACCTATCTATTCCATTATTCGTTATCTATCTATGCACACATGATAAAAACTATTTTATACTATACAATATTCTATTTTTTAATGAATTATTTTGTTATTGCCTTAATATATATATATATATCATTAAAAACTAGTCACCGCTTAGACAGTCCCAATATCGATAACAATCGACAATTTCAAACTGTTGTCAAGGCAATCTTTTTTTAATAATAAAGGTTAAATTGTTCTTATTTTATATATACATCAGATCAAGTTTATCTTATCATGAATCTTTAATCTGTTGTCAAGGCAACACATGCATATGTAAATACTTCTATCATTATTGAAAATAGAGTCACAATGATTTTGGTTTAAGGTACAAATCATCAAGATTAAAGAAACTGATAGGACTAGAATGTTAATGTTTTTATGTCACAATTAATAAAGCTTAAAAAATAAAATAACTGTTAGATAAGTTGTGTACAATATGTATATTATTTGTGTGAATGTGTGTGTGTATATGTTTGAAGTGCAGTATATAGTTATGAATCGTTTTCAGTATCTAATATGTTTACTCAGAATGTTTATTAAATTTCTAACTTAAAACAGAAGACTCTTAACTGCTATAGAAACTATTCATGGCTCCATGCAAGCATTAATAAAGGGTAACATACTTTTGTAATGAGTGTTGATACAATTAACTGAAGCAATTTTTTTGAAGCAATTTTTTAATAATTTTGATATGTGGGGGAATAATCTTTATAAGTATAAGTAAAAATAGACTTATTAAATAATGTAGGGTTTGATTTAAGTAAGGACATATTTTGCAAAAATTAAATAACTGTACTGTGAAATTAAAAATAATAAAATAGAGTTCTGAAGTATTTTAAAAAAATAAATATAGAAGAAATGTTACTAAATAATTTATGAAAATTTACATCTTATAAATATATTGTGAAACATGAAAGAGTAATTTTTGTACTATAGATAAATAGAAGACAATTAACTTATTTGGCAAATAGAAACAAAGGATTAAGTGTTTTTGGAATAACAACTTTGGGTAGTTGGAGAGGATGGTTTGTTAACTTTAGAAAACATTATTTGGTAAACAGTTAACTTATCTATGAAAAGGTCATGAAAGTGGTTTCTTTTATCTTAAATCCAACACCATTATAATGAAATTATATATGGGCAAGAATTTTGGCCAACTGATGAAGGCAGGTATGGTCTGAAATGAATCTTGGCCAACATGTCAAACAGATATATGATCCTCAAAATACACATTCCATCAATCGTCTCAGATCACAATCTCTTACACATATCTTTATCATTGTTCAGTACATATAGATAACCAATTAGTATTGTTTAATTGATAATTGTCAAACTTACAACTAACACAACTTTGATACGAATCACTTGATGGAAGTGTATTAATATTTTTTAGTAGTCATTCATTAAACTAGAGATTATCCACTTATTGAATACTTCTGTAGTATAACTCTCACAATACCACTCTCACGAAAGGTGGGAACTGTTTTTTATTTGCTTTTAACATTATAATTTTAAATATATGACAAAGATGTGTGAAACAGATGTATAATCCCGAAAATGTATCTAGCTCTCATCACTTGGCCCAGATCACATTCTTTTACGCATAACTCTATCATTGTTCAGTATATATAGCTGATTTATACAGTTTAATCGACGAGTGTCAAACTAACTGTACTCATAACTTTGAAATAAACCACTTGATAAAATTGGATTAATAATTTTTATTAGCCAGTCGTCAGATTAGAGATTATTCAATTAATGAGTAGTATTTCTGTAGTGAGTATTTCTTGTAAACTGCGTTATGATATAATATATACGTATGTGTGTATAAAACTAACTACTATATGTGATTTATAATCTCTGAGAGCTCTCATTTTTAACAGGTATTTAAATCGTTTTTTTTTTTACACTTATACTCAGCCGACTTATGAAACATATGGACAATTTCTTTTTAATCTATTGTTTTTAAAAATTAAAAGAAATTAGTTTTTAAGTACTTTTACACTTAAATATATTTGAGATTAATTATTCAATTATTCTTCGCTGAAAAGAAAAAGACGAAATGAAAAGGAAAAAAAATGACTTTTAACTTTTTTTGTTTATGTGTTATTTAATAATTTTACCATCTGTTTTACTATTTTACCATTCTCCATGCTAGACATAGAATATATTATTTCGTTTGTTTTTGCTTCACGTTCGTTTTTACGGAAAATGATAGTAATCTTTTAAAAAATTTAAATTTTTTCAACTGTATCTTCATAAAAGGAAGCAATTTATACATCATGTAGTTACTTGTTTCAATAATTTCCTATCTATTAAAATTATCTCCACGCTTCCTTTGAAAATCTCATTGAATAATAATACTTAAAAGGATTTGAAATAGCATAAACAAACAATTTTACATGTTAAAGTTCTGTATTATTAAAATTTCGCTTCGCGTGGTTTAGTGAAGGGGTAAATTATAGACCCTGGAACCCAAAGTTCATGAATTGCGACCCTGAATGTACCACTTCCGGCTTAAACTACTTAAGGACTCCCGTGAAATGAAGCTATTCTTTTTTTAATAAATTAAAATTCTCAATTTAAACATATTAAATGCTTAATATTTTTTTTTTTTTAAAAATTTACTAATTTTAAATTCTTTTTATTTTAATACTTATAAATATAATCTTCTTAGCAGTTTGTAACGCTCTGTGACATTTTTCGGTTCTCTTTTCCACTACTCTCTTTTATTTTAAAAATCTTGTCTCAAATTTTGTTCTCTAATTCCTTCCTTCTAACTTCTACTTGGTCGTCCACTTTTATCTTTCGTTTTGGTAATCTTTCCTGAGACATCCGCGTGTACCATTTTTTATGGTGATTTTCTTTACAATATTGAGTTTATAATTTCTAAAATTCCACAAATCTTTGACAATAATCCATTTCTGTACCCATCATTTCTGGTTCTATTCCGTCTTTCAACAGACAAACCCTACTTTTATATATAATAGTATTTTTCATTAATGTGCGTTAAATTCATCATTAAATGTAATCGTAAGATTTGAAATGACGTTTCTCAATAAGAAACTGATCGACGCTAATGATCTATATGTGATGGTAAATCTTGCTTAGTTTTAGTTTATACCCAATATACACACATGAAAAATGACTGGTTCTAAACTGCTTGCAGTGATATCTTTAAATTAATGCATGTGTTACATACATGTACACATGCATAAAGATTTAATTAACAACTTTAGAAATATATGTATGAATTTAGTTGGACATTACACAACCTTTTAGATAATAGTGTACAGTATAATTGCACACATATTCTTTTAATTTCTCTGGCCTTCTCCACTCATTATTTTGTATAGAAGAGAGTACTGGTCACTTTTCCTTAATTTGTCAGACACTGCTTGAATCCACAGTTACATTAAGATGATTTAGATTTTAAGAATCTTCAGTTAATTCATTTCTGAAAGTCTGGGTATCTCTTCCGTTTTGGTCACAGATGACTTACCATTCTTTTCATTTTCCTTTACAATGACTTACCATTCTCTTCATTTTCCTTTATAATAATTTACCATTCTCTTCATTTTCTTTTACAATGACTTACCATCCTCTTCATTTTCTTTTATAATGATTTATCTTCATTTTCCTTTATATTGACTTACCATCCTTTTCATTTTCTTTTACAATGACTTACCATCCTCTTCAGTTTCCTTTACAATGACTTACAATCCTCTTCATTTTTCTTTACAATGATTTGCCATCCTCTTCATTTTCTTTTACAATGATTTATCATTTTCTCTTTATAATGACTTACCATTCTCTTCACTTTCCTTTACAATGACTTACCATTCTCTTCAGTTTCCTTTACAATGACTTACGATCATCTTCATTTTCTTTTATAATGATTTACCATTTTCTTCATTTTCCTTTACAATGACTTACCATCCTCTTCACCATCCTCTTTATTTTCTTTTACAAAAATCAGACACTATAGAAGAAGAAGAAGACTGTGTCATTTTTTATTTTATCAAGTAAATTACTTAAATAACTTGTAATATGATCAACATGTCTTCTAAATCCTTTACTTTCAACCAATTATATTGCACACAGTATTTTGATAACAATTTTGATACAATTCTTGTTTGCTATTTCTTTTTTAGTGTATCATGTATTCAAACTGTTTCTTCTAGATTGAACTTGATATTTTCAAATTTTGTCTCATCATTCTTTTTTGAGATTAATCTAAATTTTGGATTCAGCAATATTTCTGCTGGTGTTTTTCTAGTGATTGTACAATTCTAGGTGATATGAAAGTGTTACCATATATTGCATCCCCTTATTAACCAAAAAATCTTTCAATTGCAACAGTACATATCCTCTACCATTATCAAAAATGATTAATTCAGGATATCAATGAATAGCAAATAGTTCATTTAACACTTTTTCATTAGGTTTGGTTTTCTGCCCATATGGAATATGAAATTTTGATGACAGTCAAGCATAGTCTATATGAATTATCTGCCAGGATTTGGTACTTTGTGGCCAAGTAAGCTAAGACCATGTGATCTAATAACATCAACAATATTCGTTTAAATGATTTTATGCGAAAACTAAAATTATTTTTAGCTTAGCATTTTAGATGATAAAAGCTAGTATAAGGGCAATATGTTATATATGGATATTTTTTTATCCAACTCTCTATTTATTTATCTATTCACCATATACCTATCTATAAATTGATCTATTTATTTATCTATCTACTTACCTACCTACTTACTTACTTACCTATCTATTACCTGCCTACCTATTTACGTATTTATCTACCACTATCTGCTTGCTTGCCTACCTTCCTATACATCTATCTATCTATCTATCTATCTATCTATCTATCTATCTATCTATCTATCTATCTATCTATCTATCTATCTATCTATCTATCTATCTATCTATCTATCTATCTATCTATCTATCTATCTATCTATCTATCTATCTATCATCCATTTATCCATCCATCTATCTATCTATTAAGCTAAAATGTGATCAGTTTTCATGTGACATTGATCAGACGAGTATTAATGCTACTACTAGGCTATATGGTTTCAGCTTACGTTGTAAATTTTAATTGGTTGTAGCCTGGTTGAAATTTTATCTAGATTATTATATGAAAAATATTCTATGATATTTTAAACATTTATAAACATCAGTAAGTTTATGAAAATTTTTAAATTAATATATGTAGAGAGTTTATACATAATATATTTATAAAATAAATAAATAAGCAAATGACTTTATTTGCTCGGGAGTTCATAAGAAGTTCAAACCCAAAAGTGCCAGAGCTGGGCTTAATCTGAGGACTTTGTATTCTAGACTCTGATATTTTACCACTGCACTAAACCA
The DNA here is from genome assembly GCA_028023455.1 of Epiperipatus broadwayi. NCBI lineage: Eukaryota > Metazoa > Onychophora > Udeonychophora > Euonychophora > Peripatidae > Epiperipatus > Epiperipatus broadwayi. Next base: position 5,007,825 of record JAQFVV010000028.1, on the reverse strand, counting down.
CACAGCGCAATATATTTATATGCATATATTTATCCAGTAGTTCTGAGTCAGAGAGCACATCAAGATCAAAGAATGAAAATACTATTACTTTTCAGCAGTTAGCAAGTCAGTGTTTTTAATTAAAGGGGAGGGGGCCCGTTGAATGTTGGAGAAATTTTAAAAGCTATTTCATATACGTACACACCTACCACATTTTTATGATTTATGCATGCAAATATCATTTTTTATTTTAAATTTTATAAAGAGTTTTAATTTAACAAGTTAAAAAAATAGCTTATTTTTATATTTTAGTGCTCGAATACCTTGCGCTGTTTGGCGTAGTTGGTATCGGGTGGTTCCAGGATCGATTCTGATTGCTGACAGGTCGGGCACTCGAACTGCTTGTGAATTCCCGAGCAATAAAGCCATATGCGGTGTTTGTGTGTGTGTGTGTGTGTGTGTGTGTATGACATTTTGCTGCGTTTCAGACCAAATAAACCTTTCGTTAATTTTTTATTTATTTTCAAGTTCTATTTTAAAACAAATATGAAAATATTTTGACCACTAATGTATAGCGAATTTGTGTGTGTAACCTCAAAAAAAAAAAAGAAAAAAGAAAAACAATCTCTTATTTAGAATTTGGAATATATTTTTATTTCAACCTATCCAATTTAAGGTGGCTTTCTTTTGTTGTTATGGTAAACACCTGGAGTCAATCTTCTCATCGATTACATAACGTTTGATATTAAACATTGTAATTAATCCAGCTGGTTTATTAATGACATCTAAATATTGAAAGGATTTTTTTTTTCGTGTTCTGTATATAAATGTCATTCTTACTTCTACCGTTAATTACTAGAATTGTTCTTGTAGTTTCTACATTTTTTCTCAGATTAATTTAATTCTTGCCCCAAGCAAACATTCAAACCAGAAAATCTTTAAAATTATTTTTATTTCTTTTAAATTACTACTTAATTTAATGATGTTTAATATATACAATACCATTTTATTAATAGCATTTTAAAACAACTTATACAGCCCTGTTGGTTTAACTGAATTATGATTATAATTAAGATTGATTTCTTATTATTCGCGCCAACTTTCCCCCTTAACTTAATATCGTTTTACTTTAAACTCTGTAAAAAATTGTTTGTATACAAAATAATGATCTAATCTAGAATCCATTTTTATTATCAGTTTATAAAGTAGGTTCCAGTTAGCAAAACTTGTTGTAAACGTTCTTCTTTGTTTGAAATTATTCATTGATTGATTATTATGAAAGAAGTTATAATTTGTTTTAAAACTTTGAATTCAAAAAGAAAGTAAAACTCAATTAATTTAATACTGAATAAAGTAAATTAAATATAGAATAAAGTAAATTATGTAGAAAAAAATTATAGAGAAGCCAAATAATAAATGTTATTATTTATTTATTTTTATTCTTTCTTTTTGATGTAAGCTTGTGGATTAAGTGGTCACAAACTTTGCGTTTCCTTTGATAAATTATTTAAACATGAATTGTATGACAATAATCGTATTAGACAATTAAATTACATTATTCAACAAACTAAAATTATTCTTCATATTCAACTTATTTCTACATTTTTATGAAACTAAAATTATTCTTCATATATCTGCTGTATCGTCATCATCATCAACCATTATTAATCCACTAGGATGGAGAAAGTTCAAACCATCTTCTCTGATCTTTAGCTTATCTTCTCCACATCATCCCTGAACACTTTCTTATTTCATCCATCCATCTCACATGTGGTTGCTTTCTGGGTATCAACTGGTATTAAATATATTTATAGCAGAAAGTAAATAAGAGATCATAAATTTATTTTCTAAGATATTGTTTTTTTTTCTACTTTCTTCATCTTAACTATTCACTGAAGTAGAAAGTCTAATCATTTTTTCTCACTGTGCAAGCACTTTATAAAAAACCTTCAATATTAAAATCAAATAAACATCATGTGACACCATCTTACTCACTGCTGTTGAGCAGCAAATTTTTTTTTTCACTACATCTGTGCCACCCAGCGCAGACTTTAGCAATCAGTATATGCCAGATTTATCCTATGGTTTGAGAGGAAAAAAATAAATTGTATCTGAAGAGCATTGTGTAAACTGATGTTATATCCCAGCCTGGAAATAGTGGAGCCTGCAGTTGTTAAACAATTAAAGATATAATGATATACAAACATAAACTGCTAAAACATCACACGATTGTTATTTTTTATGCTTACACAAGCTGTTAAAACTATGCCATCTATTGATTAGAAGAGCGTATACTGGATAACACTATTGTATGAAAAAATTTTTGCTACTGTTTTAACAGCTTATGTAGGCATATAGAAATGGTGATTATTTCATGTTTTAGTGTAGTATTAACAAACTTAGCCAAAGTATAGAGATGTCTTTGCTTATTACAAACCAAAGACATCAAAATATATAGATATTAAACTGGATTCAGATATGTATGACTATACAAGCAAAATTGCTTGAATCAAAAACATTGTAATTTTAAGTTTGGACTGATAGCTTCATAGGTTACCAAAAAAAATAAAATATAGGTCCTGAAGAGATGCATTAAATACAAAGACCTGGATGCTCTGGTCCCAGATTTCAATGTTCTCCCTGATTAGTTAAAAACTGGTCTGAAATTTTGGATGGGAAAACTAGGAGATTAACTCTTACTCAGCTCTATCCACTAATCCACATCAATGGATTTAGGTTGCTCAAAATTGGCCACTTTTTGAGCTACAGTACTGTTTTTATGCTTGTTTTAAAGCTTACAAAAAGTCTCGTAAGATGCTGCCTCCTCTCAAATTATTTTACAAGTAAAAAATCAATATATGTGACACTGAAGTCTAACAAAAGGAGGGGGCAGTCCATTCTAAAAGCTCATTGGCTGATGATTACTTGGTCAAAAAAAAATCGCCGATAAATAATTTTCACAACTGAAAATATATGTTTTGAAGTGTTTTTTTTTTATTATTTTTCGTACATATTATAAATTATTTTTATAAAATATGCTGAAAATATAATTATTTTACAAAAAATAGTAAGATTATATTAAAAAATTGTATACTTTACATGAACATAAATTAAAAAACAAACAAACAATGAATAGCAACAATTTTGACATCCTGTCAAAGTTTAAATTGTCCGAAACTGTTTACTTAATTTTCAAAGAAAAATTAATGTTTTAGAATATTTTTCTGGCATTTATTTACCTATTATAGTGTATTTTGGTAAAATATGCTGTAAATATAATTATTTTTAGACAAATGGTAAGATTTTATTAAAAAATTCTTAACTTTTATAATAACGTAAACTGAGGAGGGAAATCACTGATGTTTGCATCACTTGTAATTTGTTATGATCTTTTTTTTTTATTTTTTCCACTATTGAATATTTTTATAATTATAAATAAAAATTTATTTTTGAAAAAACTTTCGTTTACTTTCATAACCTGACAAATTATTTTTAAGGCAATAAACATCACATGGCCACCAAATTATTAATATACTTTTTACAAACGAAACTAAAATGAATATAATATTAAAAGATGAATATATTTTTACGGCTGAGTTTGTTAATTGACTAATCAAACTTTAGAATTTTTAATTCACTCAGCCAATAGTAAATTGTACAATTAAGAGCAGTTGAACGGTTAAAGTGCACAACCCCCTACATTCTATTAATTTCTGGAGCATGCACTAGGTGGCACACTTTTGTATTCAGAAAACAATGAAAAGAGAAATACAATGTTCTCCTGGTATTGATTATATCCTAGAAATGATAAAACTTTTATCTACAGTAAGAAAACAATTTTGGTTGATAGTGAAAATGCTTTTATTTTAGTATACAATTTCATGAAAGAATGTTTTCTATTATGTAAAGAATGAACTGATTTCAGATCTATATAATTCTGCAAACATGTTAGTCTTAATTGAGGATATTAATATATTTTTCAATTCGGACTAATAGTTTGATGATAAACAAAGAAATAAAAGATGGTTTTGAGAGAAAATGTGCATTAGATCCAAAAAATTCAAATGCACTCCTCACTGATGAAAGCTATAAAGTAGAAACTAGTCTGGTATGGATAGGGTAATACTGGATATTATCACAGCATCCATTGATTACTAAAGCTTGCAATTAGGTGACATAAATGTGGTAAGTACAAAAGAAACATACACTCCTTAGGTGAGCAAGAGGTATCAGCACCTTATTCTTTGTGTATGGACATCTTGAAACTTCATTACATTACAATAAAACAAGACAGGAAGTATTTTCTATCCACTTTTAACATCTTGTGGAAGTCTGAACGGTCATTGCTTATGGGTATGTTTTTAGATTTCTCAGTGCATCCATAATCCTAAATCCATCATATCATAAGCACCCACAAGTGTAGAAAGTAACCACTGACTCTCATTATGCAAGCACTTTATGAAGAAGCTCCACCTTTCAGGATATAAATACTTTGAATTTGCCACATTTGGGTTGGCAAATGCATGGGATTTACTCTTTATTGATGCAGTCATAGATTAGTGGGGGTCATACTGTAGGACAAATCAGTTGATAAGCCTATTTCTGGAAATGTTAGTCCACCAAAGTAATATATCCTGTTCATCACATAAATGTGTTCAATATATGCATATTATTCTGAATATATCAATTGAGGATATATATATATATATTCAAAACAATACAATAATTAATACAGTAAAACAATACTTTAAAAAACAAATATATACCACAATTTAATAAAAAGTGAAAAGCAACATTTGATAAACAGACAGGCTGCCAATATAAAAATTAATGAATTGTGGGAAAATTGATGTATGACGTATTACTTTTTGTTTACATTTGTAACGGTTTTTTCTAATACAATTTGAATCTAGTTGATAACGACTTTTTGTTGAAAGTACTTCTATTAAATTGTTGTATATATTTGTTTTTTTAAATATTGTTTTACTGTATTAATTATTGTATTGTTTTGAATAATTATATATATTTTATTATAATTGGAATACAGACATTGATTAATAATTTATATATATATGAAACTTTATTATATACTGAATAAAATTATTTGCTGTGAAAACAATTTAACATAAACAGACTAAACTCTCATTTTTGATGAATTAATTAATTTATGGGCATTCTATTTTCTCATTTATTGCATTAGTCCTCAAATTAAATAAAAGCATTTTTTAAAAAAATATTATATATATATATTATTTTTAATTACTACAGTAAAATGCTCTATATTGCACACACTTATAAATATGAATATTTTAGATTTTTAAATAAATATTTTCTGAAGTAAATCACATATGAAATTGAGGCAGTGTTTAAATACTTCATGTTTTTAAACAACATAGAGCTTATTATTTCCTATAAAGTAATCCCAAATCTTAGATGGGTATTACAAAATATATGATGACACTTTAAGAATGAGCTACAAAAATAAACTGTATAAAGTGACTCTCAATAGTAACCTTTCATCACTGATAATAAAACGATGTTCACTTTGTCACAGTACTGATACTTGTAGCTATCTTCAGACTGATGAAATATAAATATATATGTTTGTGTATTCTTGATTATTTCATCATCATTTACAACTATTATTGATATATCTCAAGGTAAAGATTTTTACATGTTTAATCCAGTTTGTCTAAACCATAATCTCCCTCCAGTATAATCCAGTTTGCCCAAACAATAATTTTTCTTCTCCATACCACCTGAGCAAATTTCCTTACTTCATCTATCCACCTTACATATGGCCTCTTTCTATCCTTTTGCAGTCTTTTGGAATACAATGTAAAACTTTCACTATCCAATTATTGTCACCTCTTTTAAAAACATGTCCAGCCCAGGTTCATTTTAGCCATAATCTATCCAATGATGTCAGTGATATTTTCAATTGTTTTTTGGTGTTCCTAATGTTCATCACTCCTTATCATATTTCATTGAGTAGTGTAAAGTCTTTGTATTGCTTTTCAGGTAAGTGTTGAAGTCTGGTACCTAGAAGATAAGAACTAGTAATGTGCTTATTATAAAAATCTTTTTTAAACACAAGCATATTTTCTTTTAATATTGCTATTTCTATCAAAAACACACCATCCAAGTTTATTATATTACTAACTTCATCCATTATGTTAAACCACTAAACGTCACATGATTACCATTTCCTATGCTTGCTCATAACTGTTATTAAAACAGGCAAAACTCTTCATACAGTAGTGCCACTCAATGCAAGCTAGAGTAATCAATGGATGCCAGAAGGCTTGTGCATAAAATCCCTATCTAGTGCCTTCTCATCCAATATCCCATGTAAATTAGCTATCTGGTCAAACTAGTTGTTAACCTATTCTAATTTATATTTATCAATCTCTAATTATTTTTACTTTTTTACTTTTTCATTTTAATTAATCAACAAAATACTTATTGGTAAGTTGCTGTAAAATGTTTTAAAATATGGAATCAGCCTATCTTATATCCTTCTCGGTGTTAATTGGCTTATTATTACCAAATAATCTTATCATTATTGCTGTATTCTGGTAAATTTTTTCAGAATACTGATGAACCAAAGATTTATGAACCGTAGAATTACCTTTTAAAATTGTAATATAAGATGTATTATTAAAATGCTTAGATCATTAAAGCTAAATGTTTGTCTGTTTTATAAAATGCACACACACACACACGTATTTCATATATAACGCAAATAGGAAATAATCTCTGTTAACATTAATTTTTTTTAAAGACATATTTTACAATCAAAGCACCTGCGGGATTGGATTGAGATTTAAATAAACAAAAATTGATAACAAAATTTTCAATTTTATTATTATTATTTTACAAGATTTATAAACATCTCAACACCTGCTACCAACATTCTATTCATTTTTATCGCTCATCTTGATTTCGTTAAACGCAGATTTTTTTTTTAAATATCTAATAAGATCTAAAGGTTACTGATTAATAATAGTAAGCGTAATTTAAAAAAAATTGACTATAAATAGTCCTAATACACACATATAAGAAAAAAAATAATGTTATTGAGATAGGTAGGTCTGTCTCTAAGCGAGCAGAACCTGAATAATTTGTTTACCAAACACAGTACAGGGATTATGTATTATTTTATGTGGAAATCAGATGTAGCGCACAAACATATACTTATATAATATAAGATAAATTTTATAAATTATAGATGCGCATTATTTTATAAAAAAACTTCAATATGTTATTATTTGCATATATATATCCGACTTTGCGTATCATTTACATAATTATTTTTCATTGGCATTTCGTCTTTAATATGCATATTGTGCCATGTGGCTAAACCTATGTTTTTGGAAAGCTATTTGAGTCGGTATTAAAAATATTATGACTTAGTTTATCAAAGTAGCCATATGATGAGCGTTTAGCAGATTGATACTTTATCGGTAACTTTATATACCGTTAGCAATATATCTTTTTTTAAAATTATATATAATGGATGAAAATTGTTCTAAGATCACAATGTGGGGGATATAGTGATTAAAGCATTATGAGGTTAATCCTTTTTAAATCAAATTTCTTTAAGCTTAATCGTTTGTTTTATAGATTAGATGTATGTCATAGCTATATTAAATAGAAACATGATTATCTGCAACATATTCACAATATTAATATGCAAATATAAGAAAGCATTAGTATATATTTCATTAATATTAAAAACTATTATTTATTTTTAAAAAAAAAAACTTAAATTGTATAATAAAATTATTTTTGAGTGATTTAGGCTCTTATTTAATTCATGAAAAAGTTCTGTTTTTATATTCAAGCTACTGTGGTATGAGTGAAATGTCTTGTGTGGTTGTGCAGTAGTAGGGTGTCAGACTCTAGAATTTATGGTCCTTGGATTGATTCCATTATTGTCACTTTGAGCACTTTAAGTTTTTATGAATTTTTGAGCATCAAAGCTAGTTTATTAGTATTGCATTGGTGGTCGAGAGGTCAGCGTGACTGCCTTGCATTTGCAGGCAGTTGCCCGGGTTGCGGGTTCGCATCCCGGCTGATGCTATGACACTTAAAAAAAAAAAAAAAGCTAGTTGATTATTTTATGCATGCAAAATTGAGCTTAACTTTTTTTTTTTTTGTTATAAAAATCTAAACATATTGCATATAATGGTAGTAGCTTACTGGATAGTTTATATTATTTAGTTTTTATTTATATTTTCCTCTTATATCTGAGCCTGATATAGAATGTTTTAACTAAGATTCTAATGCCAAAATTTAATTTAAACTTATTAAGAAATAATCCATTAGTTTATTGTTAAGGAGTTCACAAATCTTCAAACACACCTTAAGTTTTTTTAGTAATAGCTCAATTATGTTGTTATGTAGTGCCTGCATTATTACCGTGATGGCACTGCAGGTAACTGGAAAAATAAAAGTCACCATTGCCTGGGTTACACTGTGTATATATAATAGAAATCACAAAAAAAATTGATTGATATTCACAGAACTTGTACTCCCTTAACATTTTGACAGATTTATTTGTTCTCACTCGATTTAAGTTTTCAACTTTTACTTTAATATTAAACCATTATTATTTATCAGAATAGAATAAATTTGATCTTATTTGATAGATATTTTTTGTTTACAAATTAAATATTTTTTTTAAAAAATCACATTTTGCTGTAAGAATTATTTTAAAAATTAGATTTTAATTGAAACAAAGTGCTGTCACAACATCAAATTTTAGGTAGAGCAGATTCAATTTGCAAAATTTATAAAATTTTTGTTTGATATTTGTTTTAAAAATCTGAACTAATTATCTAATAAATCTGTCAATTTATGCTTTAAAAGTTTAGTTATTTTTTTTTGTAATTTTTATATCTCTAAATGTTATAACAGTCTGTTGACTGATGTCATTTCTAGGCAGATGTATTTCCCACAATTTTAATCTCTATAGTAAGGTTATATAGAATAATATATTCTTTTATATTTAAAAATAAAACATTTTTGTAAAAAATAAATATGTAATAATATCTATTTTGATTTCTAAGAATTATTACATAATTATGATACAAAAATAATCATAAACTTTCCAAAAAACCAAATTTTTATACCACTGTAATATTTTCTTGAAGCAATCATGCAAAGTTTGAAATTGACAAATATATAATACACCCTCATCATGGAATTTAAAAAACTTTGAAGACCTGCTTATTTGATTATATGCCATTTTCAGAATGTTTTTTAAATTAAAATATTAGAAAAATATACATATATGAATTTTAAAGCAGTAAAAAAAAAGATTCTCAGCAGAGGATGAAAAACACAAATACAATTTCTTGACTTCTGGCCCTAGAAAGTTTTGTAATTAAAAACAGAATAGTTAAAAACTCCATTCAGTAATGAATTTTTGTCTGTGATTGTATTAGTTCAATAATTGATTTTTTTAGCTTATTATTTATTCTTGATGGAATTGTGCCCAAGTGCGTACATATTTTGGCCTATAATAAAATACAATTTACTGAATCTGTAAGACTTTTTTCAATGCATCCATGTACCTAAAACCATTAAAAAAAACCTTTTTGGAAAAAAATATTCCAAAAGTTTTATCCACATGTTCTATGATATTACAGAGTATTAGATGATATTTTTGCTTCTTTCGGCTTTTTTTCAATCTCTTGCAGCAGCCTATAAGCTATTTTTCCAGTTATGTATTCTTTGACAATGGAAAGTGGAATTAAAATAAATATTGATTTTTTAATTCAAAAACAACCTCAAGATGGCAACACTCTAGAATGAAATTACTACATATCAAGTAACAATACCTCTTATTGGTAGATTATTTAAGTAAGCAGTGGCAAGACTACTTGTAAACTATTTTTCTATTGCTGTTAGCAGTAGGCATACAAATGTAGATAATTCATAATTTATTTAAATATTTATGATTATTATTTTTTTCTTTCAAAATAATCCTACAGTAATTACTAAAAATAAGATAATTTCATGTTTACACTTAGATTTTTTGAAATATGTTTTATTTTAAAAAATACACAAATTTAAAGTATCAAGACTTTATCAAACACTATACTACAGAATGTTTGTGATATTTTAACAATTATAAATTAATTCTAAATTTTAAAACAAAATTTGATAGCCTTATAATGATTTAACCCTATAGAATTTTGCTATTTTTCTGATATTTCTGACATTTTTTTTGCCTCACACATCAATGTAAAATATATGATAAAATGATTCATACTTATCAGAAAATAATAAATTTGACTTCATTTGATAGATATTTTTGTTTACTACTGAAATAAAATTTAAATGTTCACATTTTTTTCTGTAAATATTAAAAAAATGAGATCACAATCAAAGCAAAGACTTTATGCATTATCATTTTTAGAAAGATTATTTGCAGTTTATAAAATCAATGAAATATTTTTTAATTCATTATTTTTAAATATCAAAACAAATTATTATTTATTTCCCTTATATCTAATGAATTATGCTTTAAAAGTTTAAATTTTTTGAATATTTATTGCAAAATTGTGATATTTTCTTACTTGGAAATATAATGTAGATTGTTTACATCAAAGCTAGTCTTATAAATGGCTTCAGGCCATATTTACATTAACTGCTAATATAACATTATATTTTTGAAAATAAAGTATTCCAAGTCAAAATAAGTTATTAATAATTTATATTTCTTGATATCTAATAAATATAGTGTAAATTATTTTTTTTAAAAAAATCTAAAACCGTAATAAATTTGCAAATAAACATGTTTTTGTGTCATTGGAAACTACAATGTCATAAAATGCTAAACATTTTACAAACTTTGGCAACAGATAATGGCTGAACATGTCAGGATAGGACTTATGTCTGTTATTAGAGTGGGAATTTTGAATTTCATGCCTTTTAATGCAAAATTTTTGGGGAAAAAGTTTATAATAAAATATACTGTTTTACATGCATTTTAACATATAATACTTATGAAAAAATTCACCAGGGGACGAATTGGCCAAAAGGTGATTTTCTGTCATTCTGAAATAGATTAAAGCTAATCATTTTCTCATATTTTAAAAATAAAATTCAATCAATGAAGATTTTAGTTAATTAATTTTTTTTATCAGCTTCGTAATTGTCCAATAAGAAAAGCACTTCTATTATGTAATTTTCTTTATTATTTTTTTCTATATTTCAAAAGTACAAATATTACTTTAGGATGTTTTTTATTTTTTAACTTATATTTCTAATAAAATAAGTACAATTTATTAATACATAATATAGAATAAACATTTTAATATTGCAACTAAAGTGTTAAATTATAATAGCTCAAACTGCCACTAGGGGATAATGTAAAAAAAAATGACATAGAAATAAGAAGAGATAACTATTCACTGTAGACAAATGCAGTATTTTATAAGAAAAATCAAGAAATTTAATTCCCACATGTGGTCATCTATTGACAGATTTTATTATCTTTTGTGTTTGTAGCCATTAAAATTCACAAATTTTAATTCCAAAAAAATTCTACAGATGTCAGGGTATTTGAAAATGCAGGAAATTCAAAATTGATGGATTTCCATTGTTTTTTTCGAAGGTCTTGAACTTTGCGATATTATTTCAAGAAATTATTTTGAATGATTAAAATTTTGACTTTTTGGAAAGTTTATGATTGTTTTCACATAATAATTGTGCAATAATTATTACAAATCAAAAATATATTTTATTACATATTCATTTTCTATATAAATTTTTTATTTTAAATATAAAAAATTATATTTTTTGAATAACATTTATGTGGGTTAGGTGGAAGGGGTGCCAGTTATGATCTGTTTGTAACTCATCATCACTCACAGTCTGTTAAAATATATAGTAATGTAGCCTTAATGAATATTATTTATGTAATCAATGTGCGTTTAAATAAATTTATAATTAAAACTTCTAAAGTGTAAGTTGATAGTTATAAAAAATATTGATAATGATTTGTTCATATTTTAAATACAAATATCAATTAAAAAAGATATCATTCATTTTCTGAAGTCAATCTGCTTCAAGTTAAGCTCAATAACAAAATGGTGGTTTGTTTTAATTAAAATCTAATTTTTAAAATAATTGTTAAATTTAAACGTGATTTTTAGCACTTATTTAATTTCTAAACAAAAATATCTATTAAATAAAGACAAAATTATTATATTCTGATATATAATAATGGCTTAATACTAAAATCAAAATTGGAAGCGTAAAGTAAATGAAAACAAATAGAACTGTCAAAGCGTTAGCACAGTATAACAAAGTTAATTAAAATTTGAAGTTAACTTTCATTTGTATTTGTAATTAATTTATGAATTATTAATAATTTTTATTGATCATTTATTAGAGCAGAGATTATCCAATAATATCAATACAGATATATTATTAATTTATGAGTTATATTTTTTCACTTGCAGAATTATTGAAAATCAATTTAGTAAATATTTTAGGAATTAAATTTTGTAGGGGTTTGGTTTTATTAATATATCCCTCATCTCAATTGTGATAGTGGATGTTTGTGATAATGCAGTATTGAGATGAGGGGATTGATAAAACAATCTATTTTTTTTGTTAAATATAATAATAACATGCTATTTTGATTATTAGCATTTTCAGAAGCTAGATATTTCTAATTTGAAATTTTATTTCAAACATTAAAGTTTTATCTTTATATCATTTCAGAGTGAAATTTTTTTTTTTTTGTGGAAATCTGTAACTTTTTTCATATTTATAACGGATTGCTTTAAAAAATTCTAAAATTATTATTTTTTTGATGATAAAGTAATAATTTACTAAATGAAAATAAACAATCATTTTCTTTTATCAAATCTCACTCCCAATTTTAAAGGTCATCTCTCTTGCTTACGATTCAAGTATAGCCAGAGATCCATTTACTGAATAATTATTTACCTGATGTCTGTGTTGACAGTGGCCTGGCTGCTTGAAAAAATCTCTAAGTTACTTAAAAATTCTCAACTACCTGTAACAATTTCCAGTTGTACTTGAATTCAAACTAGATTTATTAGCATAGTTAACAAAAATATTTATTTAAATAAATCAATTATTTTATATAGCGCGATGTTTTATAAACTGTAATAGCTAAACAGCATTAAGCTGTTGCACATGTGCTTTGCAGATTTTAAATAAATGACTGAATACAAACACTTCAAACACATGATAAAGCATGTAAAAGTAATTTAAATTGATTATTTAATATCGTCATGCTTTCACTTTCAGACACTTAAGATTTGCCCATACAAAAGAGTTTGGGTTCGAAAAGATAGATGGCCATTCTATCTTTTCCCAAAGATTTTATCATGTGTTTGAAGTGTTTTTATTCAGTCATTTATAGTTAAAATCTTCAAAGTGCATGTGCAACAGCTTAAAAATATTTATTGTATATTCATGAACACACATAATTTCATATATATTTGGTAGCCTAGTAAAAACTTCTAGCATTACATATAATTTGATTGTGAAACATTTTCACAAATGTGACACAAAATGAGTTTTTCTTTTTGCAACATAAACATGGCTGAGTTTATTTTTGGTGACATCAACCAGAACCATAGCTATTGACTTAGACATGGCTGAGTATACTTTTGGTGAAATCAAACCAGTATCATAGCTCTTGACATAGACATCGCTGAGTATTCTTTTGGTGAGATCAACCAGATTTATAGCTCTTGAGTTAGTATGGCTGAGTGTACTTTTGTTGAGATCAACCAAAATCATAGTTCTTGATTTAGAAATGACTGAGTGTACTTTTGGTAAAGTCAACCAGAATCATAGCTCTTGACATAGACATGGCTGAATGCACTTTCAGTAAAGTTCACCAGAATCATAATTCTCATAGATTGATTAAGTCTGCGGCTCTATTTAAACAATGAGATACATTATGTAGGTGCTTTATTCAAATTTAAAAAATTCTGTATTTCATTTGCTCTATAACTAGACAGTGTTTTTTTCTTATTAATTTTCCTCTTATGATTGGCTATGACCCATGCCCCCATAACATTTTCTTCCTGTCATCCAGTTTCATGCACACAAGTTTAACCATTTAAGTATTCATCTTTTCTTTGTTTTATTTGCAACATTAAGCTTTAGATTAATAAATCATTATTATTTTATCAAAAAATAATATATTTGATGTCATTTGATGGATATTTTCATTTACAAATGGAATAAATTCTAAACATTTACATTTTATTTTTGAAAATATTAAAAAAATAAAAACATAATCAAACAAAAAGTTTTGTATGTTATCACTGCTGGGAGGACTAATTTTATTTTAGAAAATCAACAAAATTTTGTTTATGTGATATTTGTTTTTAAAATATGAACGAATAAATATTTATTTCTCTTAAATCCATTGAATTATGCTTTAAAAATTTAAAATCTTTTAACATTTTTTTACAATATTATAATATTTTCCCACTCATTGTTACTATTTGCACTGATTATATATACACCTGGGTCTCATATTATGTGGTAGATAGGTTTCACAGAAAACCTGCATTAAAAAAAATCACACAAAAATAGACTTAACTTATCTTGAAAAGTGGGGGATAAGGTCTGTAATTTTTAGAATTTGCATAAAAGCAAATCAACAAGGAAAAATTACTTTAAAATTCGCATTAAAAAAATAAGCAAATAAAGTATGACTAATAAAAAATTTCAAATATTTGAAAAAAATTAATACAAGACAAACTTTTTTTATTACTACAGTATTTAATTTTACATTTTTCATACATATTTTAATCATTACTGCTAGCGTTCATTTGTAAACTGGTAAGAAATCAGATTGGATGTGATGTGATGTATTGTGGCTTCTCCTTAAATGAAGTCAAGAATCTTTCAGCAATTATGTCCAGAAAAACCTGTTAGTCACTTTATTTTTATTTGTGATGTGATGTACTATAGCTTCTTCTTAAACAAAGTCAAGAATCTCTCAGCAATTATACCAAGAGAAACTTGTTAGCTACTTAATTTTACATTCTCCAGTCTAAGTTTTCCCATATTCTGCTCCATCCCATTTCCACAACATAATAATTCATGATGTGATGTACAACTAGCACCACTTTTAGTCTTGTGCTGTGTTAATGGTTTTCTGTTTCTATATTAAAAAAATGACATCGCAATCAAAACAAAAAGATTATACATTATCATTAGAAAGATTATTTTCAGTTTATAAAATCTTCATTTTTTATTTTAAAAATCTAAAAGATTATTTATATTTGTTATATATAATAAAATACGGTTTAAAAGTTTAAATTTTTAGAGCATTTATTGCGATAGTTTTATATGTAAGTGTAAATCTATTATTATTATTTACCCATTAGTATAAATAGGTTATTTACATAGAAGCTAAAATTCTAAATACAACTTCAGGCCATATTCACGTTAGCTGCTAATATAACATATTTTTTTTTAAAAAAAAGTATTTCAAGTCAAAATAAGTTATTAATAAATTTAAGTTCTTGATATCTAATAAATATAGTGAAATATGAAAGATATTAAGAAGAAACATGAATCGCATAACTTCAAAATCGCATTAAAATAATCTGCATAAAATGAGACCCAGGAGTATAGCTAAACTTGTAAATAGCTTTAGGATAAATTTGCATTGTCCAAAATTATAACATTTTGTTTTTAACAATAAATATTTCTATTCAAAGTAAATTATTAATAATTTATCTTTTTGATTTGTAATAATTATTTTATAATTGTTGTACAGAAATAATCTTCAATTGTAATCAATTGGCAAATAATCATGTTTTTTTATTCAAATTATTTTCTCCAAACAATGTCATAAAAATTTGTGATGTCACATGTTGTCTTAAATACAAAAGCAACACCTATCATGGCAGAACTAAAGCTCTCTTATCTTGCTGAATTTTCACTTTTCTGGTCATCTATGGAATTTTTATTTGAACTAAAATTTTACAGGCAAAATTTATATATAAAAATGTGCATATTTAAAAATAAAGCTTGCAAAAATTCTCAATAAGTGGTGAATAATTTTAAAATTGCATATATTCAGATGATGTAGTCCTACAGTTAACTATCTGTGGATTAAATACATGTTCAAAAATTTTAATGGTTTATTTTGCAATGTTATTTATTAAAATGAATAGAAGTTAAATCTGCCTCATACATTTAAATATAAAACAATTTAAATAATGCTGCAAGAACTTCTCAGTTGATTTGATATTTGTGCTTTTAATGATCATTGTTCTAATCTGCTATCCATATAAAAATTTGGACATTAGATGAAAGTGAATATACTTTTCCACTTCTAATTTGATTAATTTTGATACATTACACTTATATAGACAGCTTTTAAAAAGTTACCACTTCAATCAATTCATCATCTTCATTTTCAGTCACAATTTCTTCAATTCAGGATGAAATTGTCTTCAATTTAATCCAGTTTCTCCTATCCATAGAATCTCTTCTTCACATCATACCATCAAATTTCTTTTTATTCATTTATCTCAAATATAATCTCTAGATCTTTGCCAATCTCTTGGGATCCAATTTAAAATTTATCTTATAGCATGATGCCCAGTCCAGTTTTATTTCAATCTCGGATTGTTTTAGTGATATCAGGCATAACTGTTTGTTTGCAGGCTCATGTACATTATATTTTGATCTTTTCTTGTTATTACAAGTATTACACACATGGACATATATGTTTAAACAGTGACAATGAGTTGGTTTCAAAACCTTACACATAAAACATTTAGCATTGAATTCTTATTTGTATGTGTGTATGTGCACACACGTGCTTGTCTTTAGTATAGTATTATTTCTGTGCATACACTTTTCTGCTATTAAAACCCATTGAGTTTTTTACATTTTTATAGTTTTTACTATTAAATTTTTGGTATTTCAACCTCTTTATATATATACTGATCATTTTCAGAGTTTAATGTTACATTTATATTAAAATTACATTCATTCTTATTTAAACCATCATAACTCTTAAATTTACAGAAACATAAATTTGTACATAGAAAGAATTATACTACATTTTAGTCCTACCACTGAAGTAAAAGTTAACCGATAATTAAGCAACTGTAAAAGAAATTAATTAACAAATCAATGAAAAAAATAATAGTATATATTATAAATAACTTAAAGTATGGGTGGTTAAAACATTAGATTGTTTTGCCTCACACAAGCATGTATGCAAACGACTTATGATGTTAGTGGTCTTAGTACTTAATATATTAATGATTGCTTTTCCCGACACAACACGAAGACGACACACAAACTCCTATATAAGACTAGTGAATTTAACGGTCTGAATGAATCAAGAATCTTATTAGGCAGTTAGTCTGTAACATTGCAAGTACTAAACAATAAACAAATTACCTAGTTATTACTAATTAATACATTTTGATTTACAAGTATCACACACGCTCCACGTACAACATTGACTCTAGCCACTGCAGATAAATATAGTAATGAGTATCCGTAAACATTTACTAAACCAGATATTGTCTCCAGCCCAGATATAAACTTTAAACCTCAGTTAAAGATTAATGTATCTGATTTTTTACTTATACCCACACACACAAACACAAGGAGTTATTCACATTTGTCTATACCATGTGTAAAAATCTTTATAAATGTATTAAATAACCTCCGCAACAAAGAAAAATCCATAAAACTTAATGTGAAGTGGCAATTTCTTTGAAGTGGGTTATTTAAGACGATTACTTTGTTATATATATATACACACACACGTATGCGTATATATGCGTATAATCCGGAGGTTGTTTCTTTTTTAGCTAAATAAAAGTAAAATTTAACAATGTCTGGCTCGTCTATTTTTCTGTCGATATTTTTAAAAACGGCAAAACATTTCTATACTGTTTAGACCAAAATAAAATTTTTCTTAGACAAAAAAGTATTTGAAAGAACTATATTGTCCATTTTAAAATATGTCCAGGACCATATACGCACATACAAACACACTCCCTTCTCTTTTACCTGTAGAATGAGTGGCCTAAACAAGGTTGCTTTCATTCAGAGAACAATTTGAAGACTGAGGAATTGTTATTTTAAGAACCGTTTGTGAATCATTGGCTTGTGGTGAAGCACACGTGCAGATTGGCCAAGCATAGAAAATTATACTCCTGTCAGCCAAGACAGTTATACAACCAATATTAACTAAGACTGTATTGTTTCACGCTTGAGTTTGCAGACCAATAATCATCTCTTTACTTGGCATGAGGCAAAGTTAGGTCGAAGTGCACTACATCACAGATTACTCAGGATTTCAAATAAACGAAGTTTAATGATCTTAAAAATTATTTTTTCTCAGCGAAATAGAAATTTTAAGTTATTTATTATTCGTATTCTATATTTTCTGACTATGTTAGAAATTATTTCGTGACACAAACAGGGATTGGATATAAAAGATTGCAGGTAAGGTATATATGTATGTTCACCTTCGAACTAACAATATGTTATAAATATCAGGTTATATCTGTACATATACACATTATTAAATAGGTATATATCGGTGTTCTTCTATTTGTGTTGTATGTGGGCATAAACTTATTATTATGTAGGTACAGATCTACACTTTCTATTTATAATGTATATGGATGTACGCCCATTATTAAATTCCTGTATGTATATCTTCTATTGATGATGGGTGTGCACACATCTATTATTAAGTAATTGTATATTTATTTTCTATTTGTGATGTGTGTGTACATATAAAAATACATCTATACTTTAGGACTGCATGCACTAATACTTTATAGATTTTTTTGCATGTTTATATTAGTATATGCTAAGTATGTATATGCACAAACATCCGACATATATAAATGCCAAAGTGTCAGATTAAATAAAAATTTGATGATTCAACGAGACTTATTTAAGAGGAAAATTTAATTAAATAATATAATATTTGGCTTTTATAACAGTTTATTACTCGTGTCATCATCATCTTTATCATCATTTTCGACCATTATTGGTCCACTGCAGAATGAAGGTATCTCCAAATTCAATCTATTTTCTCCGTCTTCTAGCCTTTCTTCTCAACACCACTTCAACATTCTGATTTCATCTTATCCATCTCACATGTGGTCTTTTTCTAAATCTTTTACAAGGCTTTGGAAACCAGTTTAAAATTTCAACTATCCATCTATTATCATCTCCTCTAGTAATATTTTTATATTAACTCCACTTCATCCTCTTAATTCTTTTAATAGTGTCAGTAATTTCTGTTTGTTCTCTCATCTATATATTTCATTTTCGATCTTTTCTCGTCATCCCTAACATGCATTCCTCCATACTTCTTTGAGTGGTTTGAAGTCTCTGTATTGCTTTTCGGTTATGTGTCAAAGTCTCGTGTCCATCAGTAAAAACAGGCAAAATATCTTTATTAAAAATCTTCATTTTCAAACAAATAATCATATTTCCCTTTAACATTTAGTTCCTTCTATGAAAATCATTCCAACTAAGTTTAATTCTTTTTTTTTATCAATAAATTTTATTGTGAGCTCAAAGAATTACACTATAGCAGTAACAGAGTTTTGTTGTTAACAGAAACTATAAAAAAGGTTGCATAACGCAATACTTATGGTCTGGGGGTAAAAAATCAATTGTTCAATCACAAATTGTCCATTACTACAAGATTCCATGTAGCATTGCAGATGTATGTTGGAACTAGTTTTTCATCTCTATTTCTGATGGCCTGAAGTTTTGCCAGAAGTAATTTCTTATGGTCAAGCAAGGTGGAGCCATAAATAAGAGTGGACCAATAGGCAAACAACAGAAACACAATTCTTATGGATGGAAAGATCCCGTTAGATAGGCTAGAAATTACTCCGGTGAGGAGAGACACTCTAATTTTGTATATGAATGTGATAAAGTCTCTGTCCCATTGGATTGAGGTATATATATATATGATTGTGTCATCATCCCATTTACACAAAGAGCAGACCGGGTCCAAGCACAAGAACCCTTTATGATAGATCAGAAAATGACATGTGGGTAGAGCATTCAGTTTAATTCTTTGATTAACTTCATCCATTACATTTCCACTTGTAATAATAATCTGACCAAGGTATATGTAGTTGTTAACTTTTCCTAACACATCATTATCAATTTTTATTTTCTACTTTTGAGAAAATCCCTTGCATCTTACTTTAGTCTTTGTAACCTTTATCTTTAATCGTACTTTCTTACTTTCATCTAATAACTCCTGCAGCATTTCCTGAAGTTCTAGAACATTATTTGCAACATCATCTGCATCATCTGCAAAATCTAGATGATTTAAATACTTTCCATTTACTTTTATTCGCTTAGATTTCCAGTGGAGTATATATATATTCTGTCCCATCTATATGTAAAACGTGTATATATATATATATATATATATATATATATATACACGTTTTATATATATATATATATATATATATATATATAATGACTTTTCGAATTAAGAGAAAACAAAAATTAGTATTCATGGATTAGAAATTATCTATAAATACCTGATTCAAATTGTGCATATATTTTATATATTTGGAAACAAAAAAATATTAAATTAACGATAGAATTAAGGTAGGATGAAGTGCTCAGAAATAAGTTGATATTAAAAAAAAATGTCTATACATTTGAAAAGGAAGATTTTAAATGAGTTTTTTTTATCAGTTCTTATATATGAACAGGAGTTATGGATGCATAGCAGAAGAGCAATACAAAAATTTAGACTACACAATAAAGGAAGAAAAGATATATGTTATGATTAATGAAAGAGGATTAAAAGTGGATCATCTACATGGTTGAGAGAACAAGCAAGTGTCAGCAAAATCATTGAAAAAAGAGGCTGAGATCGAACTGAAAAAAACATGCTGCAAAAAATGACACTAAATGAACATTTTTTTAACCTACTATTACAAAACATTATAAGAAACCTAGAAAAAGATTGTGTACAAGTTGGTTGTATGAATTAACAATAGTTTTTGAAGTGATGTGAAAAGAAGAGCTATAAGTTGGAGGGGCTAAATTAAATTTTCAGAGTCCTTAATCCTCCATTGGATTGATAGATGTTAGAAATGATAATGATGAAGATGGTAATCTCATGTAAAATTATATTAAAAACTAATAGAAAATCATACCAAACGTTTATAAGTAATACCAGCGTCCAGAATTATAAGTGTTAAACAAAGAGTTTATTAGTTTGTTAATTGCTGTAAAGTATTTATTAGCTGTGTATGCATGTTGCCTAAGGCAGGCAGATAGAGTAATTTAGAAATGGGATATTGTGACAAATGGGAATCAGTAGTGGCAATATGCCATTAATTTCCATCTTCTTAATATAATTTATTTTCTCTTTTGAATTATCAAAAGCTTAACAAATCAAACAAATGATAGATGAAAGCAAATATATAACATGTTATTGTGAAGACTATTAGCCAATTTTGACTTGACAATGCAGGCCAAACTCTCCATACAGTAGTGCCACTCAGTACAAGCCAGAGTAATCAATGGATGCCAGAAGGCTTGGGCATAAAATCCCTATCTAGTGCCTGCTCATCCAATATCCCCAGACTAGTTTCTGGCTTATGACCTTCGTCAGTGAGGAGCCTTAGATCTGAGAGCACTGCATGCAACTGTCCAGCAGCCACCTTTTATCTCTACTTAACCACAAAACTATGAGAATAGAATTGAAAACACAATAATATTTTCAATGTAAGCTCATTAGCTTATATAGTCATATGGGTCTGAACTCAGTTCAGTACCCATACATTTTGGTGTTTACTCTGGATTTCCCTGAGTGGCACTATTGTATGGAGACTTTTGCCTGTTTTAATAACAGCTATGAGCAAGCATAAGAAGTGATGGTCATGTGACTTGACAATACCTAATAATAATAATAATAATGATGATGATGATGATAATAATAATAATAATAATAATAATAATAATAATAATAATAATAATAATAATAATAATAATAATAATAATAATAATAGTTAGTTCAATAAATAGCATTAGTTCACAATGCAAAAAAGATTAATAAAATTATAAATACACTATAGCTTAACACTGCTTTTGACCAGGAAGGTCATAATCATAGCACAAAGTACATGTATAAATGAATGAACATATAAATTAGTTAATATGCAAATTTATCAATTTACATATAATGCTTGCTTAATAACGCAACACATGAATTCTTTTTTTTTATTGCTGGGTATTTTTTTGTGATGAAGCACATTTCATTGTCTTTTTTCTTTTAGTAATTATACTTAGTGCAAAGTGATTTGATGTTCATTGGATTGAAATTATTATCAGAATCAATCTCATACTTCAAGAATACTGACTTTATGTTAGGGTCTGTTTTAGTGTGCCTATATATTCTTGTGCTGCAGTAATCTAGTGGTACTATTTATGTTGAGTTAATCATAATAAATTGACCTGCAAGTAGATTTGTTATAGCTAATTTTGTAGATAATCTGGAGATCCTGGTCTGGAAGCAGCTTATCTTTGATATTATTTAATAATTGGTTGAGGTTAGAAGGGATTATGAAGCCAACATTGAATTCTTCAGATCAAATTGTTTTTAAGTTTCATGATGCCCCTGGTATAAATGGAAGACTACTTCATGCATTAATTAGTATTGTTATGATTTGGATTTCTAATGTTTACTGTGGAATAAAAAATTTGAAGAGATTTTATTAAACAATTATGATTATACCATATCTTGATTTAAGTCTTTGATGGAGTTTTTGATATGATCTCTCCTATCTATTAAATATAATTCCTATTAACTGTAACTCCCTTTTGGTTAACTAGATTCTTGACACTGATTCCAAGAACTTTAAGTAAATACTTTCACAATTATCATTAATCATTTATTAAATTAGGAATTATTCCCAACCCTACACTTTAAACCTCAATTAAAGATTACTACACACATCTATATATTTTAATTAATCATAAAGACATAAAATAACTCAACTTTATTTCTCTTTTTTCATGTGCCATATCTCATCTTCAGAATACATCTTCAATACACATGAATAAAAACATTTGGAAAAAACCCTTCTAAGATGCATTTCACACCAAATCAGCATTTTTCAGTAGGCTTAAGTTACAATCTCTAAAACATATCTTTATTTATTGAATTATTTCCATTATCTGATATGTTTATTGAATGTCTTTAGAAAAATTTAACTTTATTTAAATACTCCAAATACCTTCAACTGTTAGTAATAGCAGATCAAACCGGTTAATGTATGTGCAACATTTCAAAATGTTTTGTTCTCCCTTCTTCTTCAGGTGTTGTTGGACTGACCAGTGATAGTTCTAGCATGGGAATCAAATCTGGACCCTTAGATTCTTGAGTATTGAATTTTAAAATAGCACTCTAATCAACTGAATCATTCTGCCAAAGTCAACAGTCAGTAAAAATCTCATATACTTATCTATGAAGGTCCTCCTGAATTTTCCACTTTTTCTTCTTAAGAGCAAAGTTGATTAGTGTTTTTTGTACATTATGTATAGTACTAGGTTGATTTATAGAATTGTTTGCCATTGTCATGTGAACAGTTTTTTTAAATTTTATTCTTTGTACCTTTTCATCTTTATCCAATATTTTTGTGTTTTCCCAATTGAACATATGTCCATTGGAACATACATGGTCTTCTATCTTAGACACATCTGTTTCCTCTCTTCTCATCATCAGTTTGTGTTCTTGAAAGTGTTTTTCAATGGTGCAACTGGTCTTACCAATATATATTCTTCCACATTCACATAGTATTTCATAAATGCAGTTTTTTCTTTTCAGCATTTCAAGTTTAGGCTTTGTAGCTGTTAGTATTTCTCATAGTGTGGTATGGTTCTGGAAGGTTGTTCTGATGTTATATTGATTGCCGATTTTTCTTAATTTGTCTGCTATTTTGGGTATGTATAGGTAAACTATAGGACCAATAACTGTTTTTTCTTTTGATGGTTGTTTTTGTTTAAAATTCAATACTCAAGAATCTAAGGGTCCAGGTTCAATTTCCAAGCTAGTACTGTCACTGGTCAGGTCAGCAACACCTGAAGAAGAGGGGAGAATAATACCTCTCTAAATGTTGTGTATATACTGTTTGATGTGCTATTACTAACAGTTGAATTTATTTGGAATATTTAAATAAAATTAAATTTTTCTAAAGATATTCAATACTCATATTAATATTGTAATTATAAATTTATTAAACGCACATTGATTATGTAAGTAATATTTACTGAGGCTATAACCTCGATAATATGCGTGTAAAAATGCGATAGTAGGGACCTCTACAGGTGTTTTAACCACAAGCTTCCATAGCGTAAGCTTGTGGTTAAAACACTTGTAGAGGTCCCTACTATCGAATTTTTACACGCATATTATCGAGGTCATATTAATGTTAAAAATAGTCCAATATTTAAATATAACCAAAACACTATCATCACAAATCTTCAGGAAAACATGTTTTTGTTTGTTGAGTATTTATTAATAATAATTTATTATAATTTCACTTACATGTATCAAACATTCTGCCCACACATCTTCTAATATCAACCACTTCAGATAAAAATATTATTTTTATTACTAATCATTTATTAAACAAGTATTAACCCTAGTCCTTATAAAAATGTAAACCTTAATTAACGATTAATACGGATTTTTTAAATATTGAAAACAAACACATTGAGTAACTGAACTTTCTTTCTCTTTTACTGTACATAAAATTTTGAAACGCATTAAATATTATCTCTTTATAAAGTCGGCCAATTTTATATTTATATAATATATTAATAAGAATTCCATGTAATTTTATATATTAATTTCTTAATTTAACTTTTTTAAATATTAAATTGTCAGTGTATTACCAATGTCAATTGTCACATTACCATAGCATATTTGAGTCATTAAAATCTCACAAAATATTGCAACGTTTCAACAGAAGTTATATTACTTTTAAAGTTCTTGTCTAATTGATATTTAATAAATGACTCATATATCTTCTAAAATAATTAATGCATTCAATAAATAGCTAAACATTAAAAAAAAGTTTTATTTTTTAAAAAAATAAACAAATAAGTTTTTAATAATTTAACCCAATTATAGAGGGCTGATTAATTTGTTTACCAATCTAGCAGTAATGTCAGTATTATATAAAGGTTTTTCATATATGATGGCTGGAAGAGTGGCAAAATGGATAGAAAAAATGATGTAGTGGGAGAAATGCAAGGAAATTTTAGAAGGGATAAGCATATAGGAGATAGTTTATTTATAATCATATAACTTATAGATATGAGTAGGAATACAGGTAGACAGTTATATATGGTCTTTATAGATACAGAGAAGGTATATGTTAGAGTAAATAGAAATAGATTATGAGTAAGTTTAATAAACTTGGGAATGAATGGAGCACAGAAAATAGAGAAGTTATGGAAGTTATGCTGAAAAGGTGTGCAAGGGTGTGTAAAACAATGGGGATTAAATTTAGTGAAGAAAAATTAAAAATAATGAGGATAAATACTGGGGAAAAAAAAGAAAAATATTTTTTATTGGGGAATATAAAGTTAAATGTGGTAAATAGGTATAACTATTTGGGAATCATTTTAAGTGATCAGAGAAATTGCTTGGATGAATGTGGGAAAAAAATTGATAAATGAAGCAAAGAAAAGAAAGGGACCGATAAAGAAATTAACAGTATTTGCATATAATAAATATGATATCACTAGAATTGTATGGAAGGAAATGGCAGTATCAGGGTTAACTTATGGTAATGATGTGTTAAATATTAAAAAAAGAGGTGTTACATTACTTAGAATAAGTACAAAGAGAAGTAGGATGGATGGCAAAGGAGGCAATTCAAAAAGAAATGGGATGGTCAAGTTTTACATAAGAGATGCAAAAAAGCAAAATGAAAATGTTTGATAGATTGCAATATATGGATAAGAAAATAGCCAAAATAGTATTTAATTGAGTTATGAGTAAATGGAAGGCAACAAGATGAGTGAGAAAGGTAGTATGGCCTGCAGAAGATGTGGATAAAGACTTTATCTCAGTATACTTATACAAGAGGTGGGATGATTGTGTTAGAAGAATTGTTGAATGTTATAGTGGCAAGGAATGCGATAGAAGAATAGGTGCATTAATAAAAATAGTGAATAGAAAAGATGGAGAACTAGTATGGAGATTAAAAAGAGTTTACATATATATAAAAGTAAACAGAATATTGGGTAAGAGTTAATTTATGAAAATAACAAGAAAAGTAGTTTACTGTTTAAGGCTCAAACAGAATCATTAAGAACAAGGGAATATACACATAAGTACAAAAAATATTGATGATTTAATCTTTAAGTTACATAAGAAAGGCAGAGAAAATATTAGGCATCTGTTAATTGGATGTAAATGCCTGTAAGCAGAAAGGGTGCAAATAATGTAGTTGTGGTAGAATAAGTATAAACAAAATGATTATACAAAAAGTGGGTTCTTGGTTTTTATGCTGGGTTTGAGAAAAGATAAGGGGAAATTGGATATAAAGATCATATAGTTTACGAAGATAATAGTGTGGAAATGGAATGGAACAAGATAGAGAAGACTATGGAAAAAAATTAGTGTGGGGAATGAAAAAGGAAGGGAAGATGGTTTACAGGTTTCTCTGGGTATAGTAGCTGAGAGATTCCTGTCTCTGAGAAAGGGGAAGCCGTAGTGCATCACATCACATTACAAATAAAGATATAAACCAGAAACCATTTTAGAGATGGGAATTTAGTGCAGGTTAATTTAAGTAGAGAATGAATCAGAAATTGGAAACTTAAAAAAAAACACTATTCTTTTACCCAATCAAAGTAATTCATAATCTAAAAAATATAAAGGAGCTAAATATTTATTGTATTAAAAATTGGGAAGAATGTGCATCCTAATACCTGTATTTTAAGCAAGTTTAAATAACCATTTATTTTTATAAATTTAATGAAGTAATGAATTATTAAAATTAATTATTGTAATGTATGTTTTCAAGACATTTAAAGATGAAAGTCAATTCTTATGGTTTAAAGAAAGGGGGATTAGCTCATGGAAAGAAGTTTGATTAGATTATGTTGTGAACATTAAACATATATGCACACAGGGTATATGGGAATAGTTAAGAGTAATTTATTTTTATAATTTTTTAGGAATTTTGTATTGAATATACCTTTGAGGTTTACTGTATTTATCAAACGTATATATTCCATTCTATAATATGTATACTATTTATAAAATCTGATTTATTCTGGAAACATTACATCAGTAAAATAATTTTTGCTTTCAAAGTAAATCAGAAATAACTAAAACAAATGAAGAATAAACAAGAAGTGATTGAGTTTGAATAATACTTTTAATATCCTTTGCAAAACATTTTGTTCAGATGACCCAATTAGCATATGAGTTAAGGGAAACATAGAGACAAGATATGATGAAGCTATAAAAGTCTGGGAAAGGAAAACTACATTAGAATGCAATAAAGTCATAAACCAAAACATAAGAAATCTTAATAGTTTAATTTAGAAGGTGAGCCTCAAGATATTCATAAAAAATAGGACAATAGACTGACCCTAATATTATATAGTGACTGTTTTAAATAGTGAACTGCAGTGAATGAAGCCAGACCAGTTAGTCATAGGTGTGGAGAAAATGTTTAAATATATCCACATTGAATCAGTGACTAATGAAACATACATCTCTAGCTTAATATAAGTCTAGCTATTGTACCCTAAAAATGTATCTGCCTTCATTTCCATTCATGTAGCATCTAGAGGAGAGAAATTTCCTAATACAACCCTAACATGAAGTAATGTTTGTAACTGTCATAATCATAAATGTGTTTATTTTACTTCAAAATTTTTTGCCCATCTGCCAAAAAGTTATTTAACTCCGTGAAAACCTAGAAGTTGATGAATAGAAGAAGGTACTATCGTTCAAATAATGTGAAAGAAACAGATATTTGACCATATTTAAAACTACAATTCAAGTAAAAACCACACTATACTTATGAATTCTGGGAACTATACTATGAAAGAAAACACTCAATCTTCCAAGAAACCTTTTGTAGGATTATGAGTGATGGCATGCAATAATGTTGATTATATACTTTTCTAATTCAATTATATAAAAAGATGTTAACTCTTTTACATGACATATTTTTTGAAGTTCCTAGTGGCCATTTTGATTACATTAAAAATCTTTTTTATGACTAAATCTTTATTTTTCAATATAATTTCCCCATTTTACAATTATTTCTTAGAAAAATTCAGTTTTTTTAAAAAAATTCTTAAACTAATATTTTAACTTTGCAAATATATAAAAAAAGTAATAAGCTGAAGTATGTAGTTAAAATGATAGTTTTCATTATTTTGTCACTGGCAATAAAATACATTTGGATTAAATAAAATTTACTGCAATTTCATTTCTGCCATCAAAATATATTTTTGTAAAAATATGTATAAAGCAACAAAATTATATTTAAAAATTTTAAATTCCATTTATATTCATTAAGAAATAAATTGTTTTTCTCTTCATTAGTAAAAATTGTAAGTTTTCATTATTTTGTCACTGGCAATAAAATACATTTGGATTAAATAAAATTTACTGCAATTTCATTTCTGCCATCAAAATATATTTTTGTAAAAATATGTATAAAGCAACAAAATTATATTTAAAAATTTTAAATTCCATTTATATTCATTAAGAAATAAATTGTTTTTCTCTTCATTAGTAAAAATTGTAATTATAAATATTCATCAAAATATAAAATCACAAACCAATTTTCTTTAAAAAACTTGTTTTTTTTTTTATTATGACTATATGAAATTAATATCAAGAGCAACGTTTCGACTATTTACTTCCTTATAGTCTTTTTCAAGCCACTAAAATATAAAAAATAATAAAACAAATAAAATAAAACATAATACAATCATTAAACTCTACATATATTTCAAATCTTCTCAATACAAAAACATAAATTTAATATAAAACATTAGAACATTACCTTCCTCTATTTAAAACAACCTACAATTTAAACTTCTATTTAAAACACTCTGTTTAAATTATATTTAGATAAAATATCTCAAAAACCAGTCCCATCACCCACAACAATCAATTAGTTTTTTTCTTTTATTCCTATATTGTTTAAATTCCCTACTATAAAAATTTTTTTCTTTTTTTAAAACTTACTTTATAATTAACTATTGTTTCTAAAAGTTCTATTTTTTTTTTGTAAATAATGTGACTAGTTTTTATTTTTTATAAAATCAATTAGTTTTTTATTCATATATGGTTTAAATTCCTTAATATAAAAATTTTCCTTTAAAAATCTTTCTTTATAATTAATTACTGTTTCTAAAAGTTCTATTTTGTAATTAATGTGACCAGATTTACACTTATGAAAAAAAATTGCAGATTTTTTATCAGATAAATGTTGTTTTAATCTTGTTTTTAACTTATTTTTTGTATTTCCAATATAAGAAATACTTTTACCAACATTCCAGCAGTCTAAACATTTTATCATATATACACCTTTCATAGCTTCAAGCATATCATTCTTTTCACTAACATTAATCAGCTTTTTTAAATCTTTCTTTTTTTTTATATACTGGGAGTAATTTAATGTTAAATTTATTATTAATTTTTTTACAAATATTTTTAATCCTAATAAAAATATTTTTTGATACTTTAAATCCTATGTAAATTTTATTAATATTATTAACTTTATTATCAATTTTATTTTCCCCTTTAATCTTCTTTTTAATTAAATTCAAATTATAATCTGAAAAAATTTTTCCAATAATTTTATTTGGATATTCATTTAAATAACATTCCTTTTTTATCAATTCTAATTCTTTCTCCAATAATAAATCACTAGAACATATCAATATTGCTCTTCTAATTCTGTTTTTTATAATATTCATTTTACAATGTTTATCAATGTCTGAAAACCAGTTAGTAATCAGACCATGAAATGTTTTTTTTCCTAAAAACAGATGTATTAATGCTTATTTTATTATTTTCTATAATTTTATCAATTTTTACATCCATATATTCAATTTTATTATCCACTTCTTTTTCCATGGTAAATTTAATATTTTTTTCTTTTTTGTTAATGTAATTTAAAAAATGTTTGCTTTTCTTTTATTTCCTTTAAAAACCATGAAATAGTATAAATATCTTACAAAAAAATTTTTAAATTACATTAACAAAAAAGAAAAAATATTAAATTTAC
This sequence comes from Epiperipatus broadwayi, assembly GCA_028023455.1. Lineage (NCBI taxonomy): Eukaryota > Metazoa > Onychophora > Udeonychophora > Euonychophora > Peripatidae > Epiperipatus > Epiperipatus broadwayi. Next base: position 4,977,508 of record JAQFVV010000028.1, on the reverse strand, counting down.
CATGGAAAAAGAAGTGGATAATAAAATTGAATATATGGATGTAAAAATTGATAAAATTATAGAAAATAATAAAATAAGCATTAATACATCTGTTTTTAGAAAAAAAACATTTCATGGTCTGATTACTAACTGGTTTTCAGACATTGATAAACATTGTAAAATGAATATTATAAAAAACAGAATTAGAAGAGCAATATTGATATGTTCTAGTGATTTATTATTGGAGAAAGAATTAGAATTGATAAAAAAGGAATGTTATTTAAATGAATATCCAAATAAGATTATTGGAAAAATTTTTTCAGATTATAATTTGAATTTAATTAAAAAGAAGATTAAAGGGGAAAATAAAATTGATAATAAAGTTAATAATATTAATAAAATTTACATAGGATTTAAAGTATCAAAAAATATTTTTATTAGGATTAAAAATATTTGTAAAAAAATTAATAATAAATTTAACATTAAATTACTCCCAGTATATAAAAAAAAGAAAGATTTAAAAAAGCTGATTAATGTTAGTGAAAAGAATGATATGCTTGAAGCTATGAAAGGTGTATATATGATAAAATGTTTAGACTGCTGGAATGTTGGTAAAAGTATTTCTTATATTGGAAATACAAAAAATAAGTTAAAAACAAGATTAAAACAACATTTATCTGATAAAAAATCTGCAATTTTTTTTCATAAGTGTAAATCTGGTCACATTAATTACAAAATAGAACTTTTAGAAACAGTAATTAATTATAAAGAAAGATTTTTAAAGGAAAATTTTTATATTAAGGAATTTAAACCATATATGAATAAAAAACTAATTGATTTTATAAAAAATAAAAACTAGTCACATTATTTACAAAAAAAAAAAAAATAGAACTTTTAGAAACAATAGTTAATTATAAAGTAAGTTTTAAAAAAAGAAAAAAATTTTTATAGTAGGGAATTTAAACAATATAGGAATAAAAGAAAAAAACTAATTGATTGTTGTGGGTGATGGGACTGGTTTTTGAGATATTTTATCTAAATATAATTTAAACAGAGTGTTTTAAATAGAAGTTTAAATTGTAGGTTGTTTTAAATAGAGGAAGGTAATGTTCTAATGTTTTATATTAAATTTATGTTTTTGTATTGAGAAGATTTGAAATATATGTAGAGTTTAATGATTGTATTATGTTTTATTTTATTTGTTTTATTATTTTTTATATTTTAGTGGCTTGAAAAAGACTATAAGGAAGTAAATAGTCGAAACGTTGCTCTTGATATTAATTTCATATAGTCATAATAAAAAAAAAAAAACAAGTTTTTTAAAGAAAATTGGTTTGTGATTTTATATTTTGATGAATATTGTTTATACTGACTATTTTTTAAAAGAAAGAAGAAGTTCAAGATTAAAGGTTATGCAATTATAAATATGCGACTTTTTTTTGCATTGCATTGGTGAAGCTATAATTATACTATAATGTGTAATAGTTCTGCTTAGCATTTTCAAGATTTAATGCTCGAATCTCATACTCATAGCTTTGTAAATGAAGAATGTTGTGATTTATTGTACACATATGCATATGAGTTTAAATTTTTAATTAGTTAGTCCATTGTTTGGAGAGAGCAAAGCATGCCTCTCTTCTGTTAATGGCACTGAGATCATTTAAGCTTCTTTAACTTTTTTTTGGCATACAACAGGATCAAAAATAAAAATGAAGGACCATCAGTATTCTGGGACCACCAAACAGCAACAGGACATGTATTCAAACCCAGTTCTGCCAAAATAATTTGTACAGAGAAGAGTGATGTCAAAAGAAAAGTTAAAGAAGCTTTTTACATAGCAAATGATCTCAGTGCCATTAATAGAAGAGAGGTATGCTTTGCTCTCTCCAAACAATGGACTAACTAATTAAAAATTCAAACTTATTTGCACATGTGTACAATAAATCACAAGAGTCTTCATTCACAAAGCTATGAGTATGAGATTTGAACATTAAATCTCGAAAGTGCTAAGCAGACCTATTACACATTATAGTATAATTACTGCTTCAGTGACGCATACAAAAAAAGTCGCATATTTATAATTTATTAAGAAAGTATAATGAAATCATGACATTTTAGTTATAGAGACATTTCTTGTTCAGCTAATCACAACATCCTGTTTCACTTTCTTCATTGCATTCCTTAAATCCTTTAGATTTTTGATTTTTTTAATTCACCAGGTTAAATAAAACTATGATTGATCTTGTTCATCAGTTACAGTTTTATTTATAAAAATATTAAGTTAATTTCCAAAAAGTTAATTATTTTACATTCAAATTAATCAAATAGAATAAAATTTTTCAAATAAAATTCACAACTGTAAAAAAACTGTAAGAGAATTTGACTGCCGTAGAACAAAAGAATCATTTCCCAACCAATCACATGTAGTTGCCATTGTTTTCTCTTGAGTTACAAGAAAGTATGCTGATTATTCACTTCTCTTGTCATTTCTTCTTCTAAAATTAAATATTTGTCAATACAAATAAATGTAATCACATTTTAAATAAATATATTATAAAAAATAATTATAGTTCTGTAAATAATTATGAAAAATATAACTTTATTTGCAGCCACAATGTCATTGATTTACAAATAGTGGATGATCATTATTCATTTCTCTTAATTATTCTTTTTCCAAAAAATAAATACTTTTGAATAAGTTTTAGATCTAACCACCGTATAGATCAATACATTGTAAAAAATAATTATAAATGTAAATAATTATGGAAAATATGTTTTCAAGTTCAAAATCCATAATGAAAGAATAAAAGATTTTGCATGTGCTCTCTGATGTTGATAGTTGGAAACTTCTACTCAACAATGGCAGAGATGGATAGATGAGCCTTTCAAGCACCATATAAGATGAAAGGGGATGGATAGTCTACTCTTTCTAGTACCGTATAGTAACAGAAATTCAAATTTATTGCTAAAATATTGATCACTGCAGAATTTTCCTAAATTTAAAATGTTATTATAGATTATGTACAATTTTTATAGTAAAATGATAATAAAATAATGAGAATATAACTAAAAATGGCTAAGAGATATGCACTCATATTTTCAATCTTTCTCAAATGTGATTATCAGACAAAAGATTAAAAACAAACAAATATTTTTTGAATATGATTTGAATTTAAACATCATAGACTTATCAAAAAATAAATATTTCACAAATATTTTGCAAAAACAATCACAAATATGTAAAGAAACTATAAAAAAACAGATTCCTTTATTTAAAAAACTTTAATAAAAAATAAACTCATGCAGAAGTAGTGACTACTTTGAGAATAATAATGCACCAATCCTTATCCTCTTGAATTACATGGTCTGTATAGTGTTGACATCTAGAGAATTTTTCTAAAATTAATAAATAAATATATTTTTTACTGTTTACCATTAGGTGAACATAAAACTGACAACAAATGTTATACATAGAGAAAGGCAAGTAATGTTAAAGTAGCATGACTTACTCTACAATCCTATCGAATGTAGAAATGATTAAAAAACAAGATTTGTTTTACTTACTTATATAACATTAATTTTTCTATTATTTCTTTTTTATACTATGGAAAAATATTGTAATTTTTTTTTTCTTAAATGTTAAATGTATGACTGTTCCAGTTTCTTATAAAGGGGTGAAAAGATTAAAATCTAGCATTTATGATTATAAATGGGTTGTTTAAAGCACTGAATAAACATTGATCCTGTATGATTCTAAAAGTATTTTTAAAAGTATAATTCCCTATTTAAAAGTGGAGAAGAACAAAAAGTGTAATATATTCATAAAGTGATTTATGCAGATGAATCCACTTCTTTTCACAGTGTAATTTTGACTACTATACAATTATTGATATTTGCTATTGTTATATGCTAACATTAGAAAATCACTTGCTACATTTGAACTTAGCCTTCTTATATTTAATGTTTATTAAGACAATTACTAAATTATCATTGATAGTTTGTGTGACTGGGTGGGGGGGTACTTAATTTGCCTGCTTTTTCAAGAAAAGAGAGAGAACTGTTACTTCTTCATGATGTCACTTATTGGATAAAAGTCAGTGATTTTGTTATGTAAATATTATGCAGTCTCTGGGGTAAAAGTCCAGAGTGCCTTCCCTGATCTTTCTAGTAAATGTTGCTGACTATGGAACCATAAACAAAGAAATGACTTGAAATTAACTGTGATTCTGCCTGTCTATTAATTATTGTCTTAAGCTGAAGCTGAAAACATGTGATATTTCCAATATAAAAAAAAACTTGCATATAAGGAATTTTAAAGGAAATATTCTTCTAGAAATTAATTTACAAACCTACTTAATTTTGATGCCCATAATATCTGGAAAAATCTCATAGGGAAAACTATGATAGAATAAATCACAAGAAGTTAAAATGTGAAAATTGTTTACAGACATTTAAAATAGTGACTCTGATGGCCATCTATCTTCTTTCATCATAACTAAAAAAGTGTGAGCTCACAAAGGTATCAATGCAATTGAATGAACTTACTGTAAATTTTTTCTGGATAAATTACTTTAAATCCACAATAATTTTCCCACTCATGCTTCCTCAGCTTGCTCTTCATACAATCTTAAATATAAATATGTAAATACAATTTCTATTCATTAATTAAAGTTAGTGTTATTGTTAATAATTTTGTTTCTTCTTTAATTCTCACCCATTTATTTTGTCATTTAATAATAGTATTAATGTGGAAGGGGTAGCGATCACGAAATATGATTAAATCTACATAAAGACTTGTTTTTCATGTGTGTTCAAACTAATCATTATCTATGACTATTATAAATTAGTCAATTAAAAATAAAATTGTATATTCACTCAACCATGTACATGCGTCATTTGTTAGATGGTTATAATTCCCATAGACTAAAATTAATTTGTGAATATTGTGTTTTTCATTTTATTGTTATTTTAATCAATTGCCAATTGTTTAAAAGGGCAGTTACCATAATATATATATATGCTTTAGTAATGTAGCCAATATTAGAAATAGTGTATTAATGTTATTAGATGTAGATAAATAGATATTCAAATTTATTCATTCTCTCAACATGTTTATTTCCTCATTATAGTTATAATATATATATATATATATATATATATATATATATATAACTATATATGAGGATATACGACATCTATATATATATATTGTAACAGGATGGGGTGGATGATAAGTGGTATGAACCTGGGGTGAGAAGGTGGTATAAATCTGGGGTGATGGGAAAACATCATCATCACTCCCAGTCCATTTATGAAAAGTATATTTAGGTAAGACATATTTAATACTAAAATGAGATTATAGAATCTCTGAGATCATTGAGAGATCAGACAGCTAACTCAAAAGAGTAACTAAAAGCATAATTATAAATTCAATCAGCATTATAACAAGTAAGTATCAGTATAAGTAAATACTTGAGAGAAATAACCATCCATCACCATCATCACTGATGGGAATAAACAAATTAGTACAATAAATCAGAATAAAATCAACAAAACATCTTGTGTCTGGATTGAAAATGGGTCTTCTGTAGACCAGGCTAGCTATTGAGCCTTTGCCAGCTTGGGCAATTATATAAACATGACTTGGATGCACCAGCTTAGTGCCCATCCATTAAAATACACAACAATCAAAAAATCTAAACAACAATGCTGGGACATTTAAAACATGCTGATCATCATCAATGCTCGGGCCACTTATACTGCCAACTATAAACTTAAATTTTTAATAAAGACTAAAATAAAAAATAATAGTGCATGGGCTTTAAAGAGTATCCTCTTTCGTGCCAACCTGGATGATGATTGATCATCTCTGGATGCCCAAAGCACCAAACACATCCCCATTTATTCGTGTCCCAAATCTTGCTCAGAGAACATAGGCTCTATTACTGTATGTGAACAAGAGATGATGGAATACAATTTTAACAATTAAATACAAGTTTATTCATAACAAAAAAATGAATGATATTTAAGGTCTTATAAGGGTTCTGATTTTGAATGATACACAATAATAAAGTCATCATTCTATAATTTACAAGATTACTACAAAATTCAAGTTATTACATTAATTGACAATATTTACCATTCAAAATTCAAATTGCTACATTAATTTACAAGGTTACAATTCATATTATTATTTATATGGTTTACATATATATGAGCACAGATGCGCAATTTATAATATACAATTAATATTCAATAACACAATAATTATCATTTGCATATATGTCTTATTTGACAAGCATTGACATATATGTACACACAGATTATTTGACAAGCATAATATATATGCGCACACAGATTATTTGACAAGCATTGATATATATGCACGCACAGATTATTTATAAATTTAATTTTGACAAACAATAAATAACATTACTTTTATAATTAATAATTCCATTTTGAATATACATACAATTTACATACTTGTTATAATGATAAAAGTTATTTTCACAATTATTCTTTTTGTTGAATATAGCATTTTTTTTCTTAAAATAAATCCGATCAAATTTTTGACAGATGATTGTTGATTGATTTAAAATGTCCTTTTTTTTTTTTTTAATAAATGAAATATACAATCGTTTTATAGAATTAAGAAAATATAAATTTCAAAATGTCTTTCTGCTTGATTAGTTAATGCTGATGAAATAGGCAAGGTGAGAGAGGAAAAGTGAATATGTGAAGTGCAGCTCTTCATGCCATGATAAGTAGATAGTCAAGCATGGACTAAGTACACAATGCCCCATGATGTCATGAGAAAATACCTCATTTTTAAGCACTGCCCCTCTAAGTACCTAGACAGATCATCCACAAGAAATAGTATCCAGAAAAAAATATCAGGCACTGAGCCAGCCCTGCTCATCTCTTGTGAGTCTTAGGGGCTTTAGAAAAGGTCTATTCATGAGACCAAGGCCTATTCATGAGGCCTACATATACACTGCTGGACTACCCTGGGAGCTCAATATCTAGGTCTAGACAGTGCCGAGCATATACTTTGGAGCACCATAAACACATTGCATCCACACAGCCCTGCTCAACCATACACCCACCATAAACATAAAAAGTACAAATTCATGCATCACTTTCAAAATGTAATTTTACTAAAGAAATTATTTAAAAGTTTGTTATCATATATAACTTTACTCACCACAGCTGTATATATTTTTATCTGTTCTTCTCTGCCTTTAGATAGTCAGCATCTATATAATTATTTGTTTAGCAAGCTGGTTCTTTTGGTCCATTAGAAAAATATAATCCATGTTTGTTGTCATCATCAGATAAAAGTATAATCCATGTATAATGTTGGTCCATAGTTGGCCTCCCGTCTGTGTAGAACTGTTCCAGGCAAGCAGCTGTCCTTTCCATGTTTAAGGCTATGAATTACAGCACAAAGAAGTGGGTCATTTTCTTGATGTGAATTCAAACTCCTACCAGGAAAATAGTAGCGGTTCCTGAATTTACTGTTCTGCCTTCAGCCACATAACTTCATAGTAGCTATTTTGCCAACTCTCTGGTCAGCTAAAACCAACTGCTGCAAACTTCATCAAGTTGCAACAAAATATTGCCACCAACTCTTCAGCTGGCCCTTCTTACAAAAAACTATTAATCAGACTGGCTGATATTTTTTATCAGCTCTTTTTATAAAATCATCTAAGGTGATAAGATCTTGATTAAAAACAGAGCTTTTATTTTTAACTCTCTAATCCCTTTGAAAACATATATGTTTTAATTAATTAAAAAAATTTCAAAAACAAGTATTGTGTTTTTACATTTCACAATCAGAATAATAATAATAACAATACAATATTTATATTTATTAAGACCTTTTTTAAAATATTAATTTCATAATGAAATGTTATTTTAAACCCAGAGTTATTTAACCCTTTACTTGTTATTATTTTATTTTAGAAAATATAGAAAAATATCTAGAAAAATTTATTCTATGTTTATTTCTACTTTTCCTTTATTTTACATATATATATGCACATACACTATATTAGTGTATGCTATGTAAGCCAACTGGTTACAATATATATATATATATGTATTGTTTTGAATAATTATATATATATATGTTGAATTAAATATTTTCATGGATTGTTATTATGATAATGAATAGATATAAAAGTATTATATCCATATAAACAGAGATAACTTTTGCCTTTTGATGTTTCCAGGAAACTATCAATTACTACTAATGAACAATCATCCTGAGGCTAAGAAAGTTTTCTCCATTAATCTATAATAGCATTTTTGTTATGGTTTTACCTTTTGAATAATGGGTTCTTCCACTTGTAAAATGCTTTTAATTATAAACTTTTATAAATCTAAATTTGATTTAATAATCTGGGTGGATATTTAGAATTTATTTCTGCTACTGACATCTAGTGTTAAAAGTAATCAGTGATTATCAGATTTATACATATATTTGAATCCCCATACACAAACCAATGTCTGGCTTTACCTTTATCCGTGAGGTATTGCATTACTTGATAAGAGCAAAAGCCAAAAAGTAGTTTAAGAATGGGAGTTTCAAAATTAAAAATAGGAGTTGTATATGCATCTGGTAGTTTCTAATTATTCTAGTTTGCACTAGATGGCAGAAAATTAAACAGCTGCTTTTACCTCATTGCTTAAGCTGGCGTGATCAGTTATTTTTTTAAATAAAATTTTTGTGGGTAACAATGTTGGAATCATCAGCCTTATTGCATTAGTTTGCTTCATCAACTTATAAAAGTAAAAATTGAAAATATAATTATTTTTTAATATTAGGTATTTATTATTAAAAACCAATAAAACATCACTTTTTTTAAAGTGCCATAGCATCGGCCGGAACGCGAACCCACAACCCGGCAACTGCCAGCTAGTGCAAGGCAGTCATGCTGACCTCTCAACCACCAATGCAACTTGATCACCAATTCCTAGGCTTCCACAAACTGTTGTTAATATTAGAAAACTTTCCATACAGTGGGGCCACCCTGTGCAAGCTTTAGTAATCAATGGATGCAGAAAGGTTTGTGCATAAAATCCCCAGCTAGTACCTACTTATCCAAAATCGCCAGACTGTATTCTAAGCTTGTGGCTTTTATCAATAATAACCTGTACAATTTTGACTAAAGATGTAGAACTTATATATCAATAGGTACATTATTTCCTGACTTTGTCAATTATTTTATTAAAGAAAAAATGACTTTTAATATCTGACATATTTTTGTATATATAACACTGTGCATGAATATAATAATATGGCTGAATAAAATAGATGTTTACTCATAATGCCAAACTAATGCTCTAAAACTGAAAAAAGTTCTAACAGTGATATATATATATAATTAAAAACCAGTCGACACTTAGGCCAATCCCAATATCAATAACAATCAACAATCTCAAACTGTTGTCAAGGCAACTTCCTTTTACAATAAAAGTGGAAAGTCACCTTTATTTACAGTCCAATATATTATATAGCCACTAAAGATTGCAACTTGAGCACAAAGATTTAAATTATTGATAGAAAGAAGTTTAAATAAATCTCCTTAAACAGGTAAATATAACTTGTTCTGAATGCAATGTAATGAATAATTATAACATTACAAATCATAATTATAATTTTCAAATTTCATGCAAAATATTACTTAAATAATAAATTGGATAATATGCATGTAAATGCAATAGTAGGGACCTCCACAGGTGTTTTAGCCACAAGCTTACACTATGGAAGAAAAGTGGGGAAGCTTGTGGTTAAAGCACCTGTAGAGGTCCCTACTATTGCATTTTACACACATATTATCAAGTTTATAGCCTCAGTAAATATTACTTACATAATCAATGTGCGTTTAATAAATTTATAATTAAATAATAAATGTAATAATGTTTAAGGTATTTTGTTTTTGCTTCAGGGCAAGTTTAATATCTAAACAATAGTAAATTACAATTTAGTGTTAATCTTTGATTTTTGTTAATAGTGCCCTCTGCAGTTAAACACAGTCATATAATGGCATTGCACAGAATTAAAACTGAATTATAGAAAGGTTGTTGAATGCCCAATCTACAACTAGGATGCTTGGACATCATATTACCTCCTTAACAATTAGTGGTATATTTTATTGTTGGCAACAGTTTTGGACTTTTTAAAAATAGAGGATTATTCTATGCAAACAATATTTAGATCAGTCCATTACAGAGATAACCAGTTAGACTAGAAGATAGATTTAAAACATCCATTATGTAACACCTGTATTTATTCAGAAGTAGCAATGTAGTCAGTGGCCATTTTTTTCTGGAATGCACTGTGCACAGTGGTTAAGAACTGTGAATAAAAAATTCCTGGTTCCAAGTTATTGTTTTTTTCTCTCTTCAAATTGGTGGATTTTATTGATGTTAAGATCCACCCACATTATAAGCCAAAATCTACTAATATTGAAATATCAACACTACAATTAGGCATATTAATTTATATATATTTATTGATTTATTTATTTTTATTCTTTAAATGTGTGAATAAACTATTTATTTATTGTAAAAGTTTAAAAAAAAAAACAACTTTTAAAATTTTGTTTTGGTAAAAGATGTTTTTTTAATGCAAGTATAAGAATTAACCTTTTAACCGCAAATTATATAATTGGCCGAATGAGTTAAAAATCAAAACTTTTAATTGGCCAACTCACAACTTTAACAAAATCAATTGTTAAAATAGATTCACATTTAATAAAATAAATATGTTAGTTTCGTTTGTAAAAAGTATATTAATAATTTGTCAGATTATGAAAGTAAACGAAAGTCTTTTTAAAAATAAAATTTGATTTATAATTTAAAAAATATTCAATTGCGGTGAAATGAAAAGTAACCGCTATTTGACCAACCAAAAACATTTCTGATGTAATCATTTTTTTTTCACTTTAACATTACGATAAATATGTAGCAATAAATAAATAATTATTGGTAACATCTTAACTATTTTTCTAAAATAATTTGATTTTTAGTATTATTTTATCAATAATAATTTGTAATTCAATTCAAATATTGTTTAAAATGTTGTAAACATTCGTTTATCATTTTCGAAATAAAACACAAAACGACAGTAACTTTTTACTTTTTGGCAGCCATTTTCCTTTCTGACAGAAGTTTGACAGCCAATAAGATTCAAGAAAAGGTGGTGAGAAGTGCTTTGGTTTTGTTTGACATATATGGACATTTTTATTGATTTTTTACTTGTAAAATAATTCTGAAGAGGGCACCATCTTACAGAACTTTTGATTTTCTTTTTAATGACGTATCATATGTATACATGGGACAAAAAGTAGCCGATTTAGAGTGACGTCAAATCTTCTCATTTTTTTACAAGTCAGGCAGCTGAAGTTAATAGTGTTTAGTCTATCTACATACAGATTCAAATGTTAAATTTTACAAAATTTTCAAATTTTTGAACACCACAATTATGCTTTATTTAATAAAATATGTCTAAGTTAATAAACTGTACAGACTTATACCCACCTGCACATATAATGTAATATATAAGGAATTCAACCTGACTTTCACACAACCCTCAACTTTACGTGCCATCTCATATTGCTGACCCACCCGATCACACACATGTTGAAAAGATAAATAATCACTATTAATGGTATTTAATGCTAAACCAGCACTCATCAGTTGGTCCAGATTACCATCTCCACTAATATATACAATCAGTGCTCAGCTTTTTCTTAAGATAGCCAATATTCATACCTTAATGGACAGGCTACACTCCAACTCACTATTCTTCAGCCATCCATTTCATCGAAAATCTGATGATGGAACATTCAAAGCCCATGTTAGTGCCAAGGTTGTCATCCAACCCGAATCCCTAATATAAATTTAATTAAAATTAAAATGAGAGAGTAAATTCATGTACTTACAAATATTTTTGGGCTTGTCTTTAGTTTGGTCTCATTCACAGTACCACAATAACCGAGCTGTTTAGTTGGTTTTAATTATTTTTTAGAATACTAGGAAAGTATATAATCACATTTGTAATTCAAGTTTTGTTTTCAGAATTTTTGTTTACTTTTCACATTGCATGTAATTAGTTTTTACCTTCAAATTTTGTTATAATCATATATTGTTGCCTACTATTATAGACTCTTTAATATATAAAATATAATCCTATAAAATATTTTAATAATTATAAGCTGCTTTACAACCAATATAAATAATTATTTATATTCTACAGAAGCCACTTTTAGAAAATAGGTCGTTTTGCATGTGTCTCTGACTGCATATAGATACATACGGGCGAGCACAATCACACGTCCTTAATTATGCCCTGCTGACAGAATGATATAAGCGTGGATGAAAGAAAGAACGCTATAATTTGAATAAGTTGCTTTTTCCTGTATGCTCCTTTTGGTAATAGTTATAAATTTGACAGTAGAACAATTAATAAGAGTGATGCTTGAAGTTAAAATACGTCTTTTGTTTCATATAATTACATCAGTTGAATAGATAGTCAAATATAGACACAGTGCGGAAATTTTACTTCCATCTTTTATTTTCTAAAAATGACAAAGACTGAATAAGGTAGCAGTTTGAAAGTTTAAAGATAATAAAAACTTGTACAGAAGTAAATTTAACTAATTTTAATTATTTAATTACGATCAAAAAAATAGTTTTGATAATATATATATATTAAAATTTTGAACTGGGTAATTATACTATTATTGTTATTTTAAAGGATATGTGTCTTAAGTGTTATTTCTTACCTACAAAATAAATCAGTAATCGAAGGTAAACTATTAAAATAAATTCTCTTAGATGTACTACTTAGCAAATCGCTATCTGTATTGGTCAAGTGTACCAGATTGGTTATAGAATTACAGTGTTGTGTCTAAAAAATTTAATTTGCAAGTAACATTTTCTAAATCAATCCCTCCCGCCCTCCGTAAAAATTTTGAAGTAGATGTGATTATTACTATTATTACTATTATACATATAAAATAAATCTCTGATCTAATTGTAAAGTATTAAAACATATTTAGTTGAGGTGATAGCAAACATTTGCAAATCGATAATGATAATGATTTAAATGTTTTGCAGAATTTAAGTTGCCTAGAGTCAAAACAATCATAACATGCAAACAATATTTATTAAGTAATTTTTTCATATATATTTCTAAATTAATATACCCATTTAAAACCTTTTTATTAAACGTAAACATCTAAGAAAAAGACTACGTGTGAGGTGGATAGATAAAATAAGAATACGAAAAGAAACGAAGCTATGGATCAGAAAAACTGGAATAAATATGAAAAACTCTTCATCTTACCATGATTGATAACAGTTAAAAATGACGATGAATTATTAAATTTCAAGTCATGGTTTGTAATAATATATTTATTTAGATAGATAGATAAGTGATAGATTACACAAATGGATAGGTAGATAGATAAATAAATAATCGTTTTTATCTATCTATCTATCTATCTATCTATCTATCTATCTATCTATCTATCTATCTATCTATCTATCTATCTATCTATCTATCTGTCTGTCTGTCTGTCTGTCTGTCTGTCCGTCTGTCTGCCTACCTATTTATCCATCCATCCATCCATTTATCTATCTAACTATCTACCAACGCATTTATCCTTCTATCTATTTATCTAAATTAATAGTCATGTATGATATTATTTAAATTAAATTAGATTGTTTTGTGAAGCATTGGTGATCGAGAGGTAAGCGACAGCCGCTTTACAAGCAGTTGTCCCGGGTTAGCGGGTGCGCTTCCCGGATGATGCTATGACACTTGAGGAAAAAAAAAAAAAATTATATTGGGACAAAATTACACTTTAAAATTTGACGAAGTATTGCGGTTTTATTTTTTTAATAAAATATTGCGCTTTTATAACTTACGGTACATGTGACTAATTTGACAGTGTTTCGATTGAAAAAGGAATTCAGATTTTGGAATGCTGCAGGTTATTAGTACTGCACTTAATGAGACTATTATTAGTTCTTTTATTTATCTTTATGTGCAATCATGCATATATAATCAGCTTGACTAGAGTGAGGTGTGTGGCAGTTGAAATCTAATACGCGGTAAGCAGAGAATAGGCTGGAACAATCTATCATTAAACTGAAAAACAACAGCTTTTAGTCTGTCTAAACCACATCATTGATAGCAACTACAGGTTATTCATCCATGCAACAAAAGAAAGAAAAGTAATTATAGGCATACTTCTATTTTAAAAACTAGTCTGCATAATAATAAGACAAACCATAATAGTGAACTAAGAATAATAATAAAGATAAAACTTTAAATAGTCCGTAATAAAACATTTTATTTAATGTACATTCTATCTTTGTATAATTGTAGTCACCATTAAAACCTCTCATTAAATTGCGATTATTGTGATTTGTGATAAAAGATTTTATTAGTTTAATGTTATGTTCTTGGCAAGGCAGACTATTTACCGATGATGATCAAGCGTGATCACATGGTTCTAGTGTTGCAATATTTAGTTCCGGTTTGCTTCTAGACTGAGAATATTATAAACGAAAAATAAAAGTAATATTAATCAGAAAAATATGAACAAATTTCATTTATGCCATTCCAGTTCTGGCACCTATAGTAAGTTTGAATAATTAAAAGTGTAGAGTGTTCTTGAAAGTGTGTATAAAAATTTGCATATAGATTACATGGGAGAGACAGATCCTGTTTACATTGTAAGGATGATCTCAAAAATTGTAAAGAAGGGTAATGTTCATTATTTTCATTGTAAAGATACTTTATAGAGTTAAAGTTAGACATGTTGAAATATTTCCAGAAAGACAAGTTTTCTGTACAAGAAGTTAAAGATATCTATGCATAATATCAAATAAGCAGAATAATGGATCACCACGGATTAGGTTGTACAATCACCATAAAACTCAGAGTAATCCATGACATCCACTTTATTTTGTTTCATGCCTCCCTTGTGTACATTGTAATCATGTATATCCATGACATCCACTTTATTTTGTTCCAACCACATCATGTATATTATAATCATGTATAATAAGGTCATGTTTTGCTGATAAGCTTCAATTATAATAGAATACATATGCTTAATTGAACTTACAAGTATACAGTGCCTTTCAGCATGAACACACATATATATACATAAATGCATATATAAATTAACATTATATGATAAACAAAATAATAATAATAATAATAATAATAATAATAATAATAATAATAATAATAATAATAATAATAATAATAATAATAATAATAATAATAATAATAATAATAATAATAATTCAATTCAATTCATTTATTTAAGTGCTAAACAACAGCATAAAGCCAATTACAGTTTGCACATACAATAAAAGTGAAAATAAAATATATAGCATAAAATGAAAATATAAATGTATACATAATAAAGTAAAATTTAAAAGACAAAATCAAACATACCATTTCAGTTTAATATGATTACAAAATTTCTTATAATCAATGTCACACAGATTAAGGTTACTCCCAATCTGATTATATAAAGAGGGTAACCTAAATAAAGGAGAAAATTTAAGAATGTCAAAATGACATGTTTGAATCTGATATACATAAGTAGACCTAGTATCATAATTCAAAGACCTAATTGAGATAGTTGAAACTATATCTGATAAAATAACTTGTTTATTAACAATTTTATAAAAATATTTCAATTCCCTATACTTTCGTCTAGATTAAAGATTAATCATTTTACCCTTCCAAAAAACATATTTGAAAAACTTCTTTGAAATAGACTGCAACAAGTTACATCCTTGCAAAGAACTAGGGTTCCAAATTATTGAACCATATTCAATAATAGGAAGAACCAATGAAAAAAACAATTTCCATTTAGTATCATTACTGAACTGATAACCATGTCTAAGAATGGTATCCATAACCTTAAAAGCCTTACCAACAATCATTTCAAGATGAGGAATAAAAGATCCATTACAAGAAAACATAATTCCAAGATCTTTTTGGCATTTAACTGAAATAATTTTATGACAATTGATATAATAACAAAATTGTAAAACTTCAGATTTTTTGGAATAAGAAACAAAGGAGCATTTATCAAAATTAACTGTCATATTATTTGACTCACACCAAGCACTAAAGTTATCAATATCCTTCTGAAGGAGAACACAATCGTTAACTAATATAATTCTTCTAAAAATCTTACAGTCATCAGCATAGCTTAACAGAAAAGAAGATCTCAAGCAATCCTTAAAATCATTAACATAAACATTAAACAGCATGGGTGCTAAAATACTACCTTGCGGAACACCTAAATTGCATTCAAAATTCAATGAAACTTTATTATTGAATTTAATATATGCTGTACGACTACACAGAAATGATTGAAACCAATATACAAGTTTATTAGAGAAACCTATTTTATGTAATTTATGAAGTAAGACACTGTGATCAACTTTCTCAAAGGCTTTTGATAAATCAAAATAAATAACAGCTAGTCTATGACGATCCTCAATAGCATGAGCTATATGATCATAAATTGTCAGTAGATTACTATCAATTGATCTATTAGGACTAAAACCATGTTGAGAAGAAGAAATTATCTTACCACATCTGAAATAATTTTATTATAAATACATCTCTCAAAAATTCGTGCAATGGTATGCAGAACAGAAATTGGTCTATAATTAGAAACACAATCTCGATCACCATTTTTGAAGATGATGATGATGATAATAATAATAATAATAATAATAATTTTCAACCATTATCAATCCATTGCAGGATGATTGTTTCTCCAAATTTGTTTCTCTAATCTGTAGCCTTTTTTTCCACATCACACCATCCACATTTCTTATTTCATCAATCCATCTTACATGTGGTCTCTTTCTAGGTCTTTTGTAATTTATTGGCATTCAACTCAACTTATCAGCTGTTCACCTGTCATCTTCAGCCCAGCTTTATTTCAGTCCCTTAACTTTTTCAGTAATGTCACTGACACTTATTTGCTTTCTTGCCCATGTATTTCATTTTTGGTCAATAACAACATAGTCATTAATAATACATCAAGGTAGTACATTTAGATATATTTTTGTGTGTGTGTTCACTCATTCATATTTACTCAAAATATAGAAAAGTAATGAAACTATATGCTGAAGCATAACTTAATTTTTAAAAATAAAATGAATTGCAAAATATCTAATTTTTGCATAAATGAAAACGCGGTGATGTCTTTTACCAATAACTTTTTTTCTTATAAAAATGCAATAGCGGTCTATGCCTTCTGTAATTGATTTTTTTTCTTCTCATGTGTCATAGCATCAGACAGGAAGTGAACCCGCTAACCCGGGACAACTGCTTGTAAAGCAGCTGTCGCTGACCTCTCGATCACCAATGCTTGACTTCTGTAATTGATTTGATGTTTTCTTTTATCTATCTAACTTTTTAAGTGTAAACTTTTTCAAACAGAAATATGTCTTGATTATTATAAATCTATTTTCCTCAAAATACAAAACAATACCTTATTCAATCTGGGAAATAAGATAGTAATTAAAATTCTCATATTCACCAAATTAGATATTTTTTTTATTGTAGAGCCACAATCAATGCAAGAGAATTTACTACTCATTCTTTTGATTTATAGACTAAGTTATAAATATCAGCCAATAGTGTTTTGAATAGTTCTCAATATTATTAATAAATAATCTCTAACTTGTAAATCTCATCTTCGTTGAAAATTGTTGAATGTTCTCTAAGAAAAAGTGTGGTTATTCTATAAATTTAGATTATAATATTAATGCTATCCTATGTGATAATGACCACCAGTATTTTTATAAAAAGTATATTTTAATATAATGCTTTTATTGATGTTAAAGTTGAAACAAGAATCAAAAGAGATCAGTAGCTTATGGACTGCAGGTTTTTCTGAATATAGCTGCTGAGAGATTCTTGACTCTGATAAATGAGAAGCCATAGTGTGTTGCAAGATTAAAAGATTTCACTTTTGTTTTTTGATAGAAAATAAGTCCAGAAGTCGTTTGCATCCTTCTAGTCTAGTTTTTTTTCTATATGTCATAGCATCGGCCAGGAGGCAAACTCGTAACAACCATCTGCAACCATCTGTTTGCTTGCAAGGCTGCTGCACTGATCTCTCAGCTAACAATGCTTGACTAGTCTAGTTTTTAGGTGATGATTTTAAAGTATAATTTAATATGATTTTCTTTCTTGTTATAAAGTATTTTTGATTATTTTTACACAGTAATTGGTTGAATATTATAAAGAAATACACGGGTAAACTTTTAATTTATTCATTTGTTTGATTTTTATAAATGCCTGCTTCGACATCTCCAAACACTGGGCTATCTAAATAATTTGCATATATTTTGCATATCACCATTATCTCTCTGTTCTGCACTGCACAGTATTGCTATGAATATGAGGCAACCCACCTCGAAAGCATTAAGCTTTTAATATTTTTGCACTCTTTATAACTTCTCTTTCAAGCGCTTCACACACTTTTAATTTTATGTACTGTAATATAAATATAAAAAAAAAAAAACCATCAGGGTCTATTACATTATTAGCTGTTAGAATTGACCTGGTGATGATTTTTTTTTAAATATTGCCTTTTTTTGTAAAAAATTTATCAGATTCTAAAGTAGGGTTATAAATCTGTTTTTATTCATTCACATTAAAAAACAAAGAAAATTTAAATTAAAAAAATGTTAAGTACATCTGTGTGACATTTATGGGACATTGTCATATTTACAGGACAATTTTTAAAAATGTAAAGTGCACAAGTATGATTTTTTAGAACATTATTTGTTTATAAAATTAAATTAAAAATATAAAATGAAAATCCAATTTATTGAGCTTGGTATAAAATAAAGATTTTATATGAACAGAAAGGTTGAGCATTTCCAAAAACCCTGTCAGAATGCAAAAGAGTTAACATATTTTTCATACAAGATGTTAAAATTCTTCCTTTCTTTTGTTCATTGCTTATGTTAAATAAATGTCTAAAGAATTCCCTTCTCTTTTGCACTTTTTATGAGCTTTTTATCAAATTATCTGTCAATTTCAACTTTCTAGCAATCTTCTTCAGAGCTATTTATTCCTTGTTGATTTACATAAATACTCAAGAAATTTTTTGATTGTATTTATGTATACACACATATTTCTTTATTACTTATTTAAATTTTGTATAAATATTACTTGTTTATTAAAAAATAACCATCACTTACTGATAGTATATCATTTATTTGAAACTGCCTAATGATAATTAGTACTAAGAGTGGGCCATTTTTAATGTTATAAAATTATCTTAAGGTGGAAAATACCTTCATTTGATAGGAAGAAAATTTCATCTTCAGTATGTGTTAGCATAGCCTTCATAAATTTTTATAATACTTTTTTTTACATTGTACTTTTTTTTGAAACCTCTAGCAGACATTTGGGTTACATTTTCACCTTTTTATTTTAAAAAATGATTTGTAAAATTATTTTTTTTAGAAATAAAAGTTTAAAAATAAAAACCCTTTCTTAAAAATAATACTTCACCTTTGCTTCCATTATTTCATTTTTAGTGATAAATATATATGGAACAGACTAAGATTTATTTAAATACATCAAAATGAATTTTTGTAAAGAATTTGTAAATGCAATGAAATTATGTTTTAAAATTCCACTTATCTTTATCAAAACATAATATCTCACAAATATTTTGCAAAAATAATCACAAATGTATAAAGATCCTATGAAAAGTATATGATGTTAATTTAAAGATGTGAAAATAGAGATTACACAAATGCAGTGACTACTTTGGGAACAAAGAAAATGTCAATCTCTATCTCAGCAATTATAACAAGGGACACTTGTTAGCTACTTAATTTTACATTCCCCAGTTTAAGTTTTTCCATATTTTGCTCCATCCCATTTCCACAACATAATCGTTGTCAACTCTATGTCCTTTATATCTAAATCCCCCTTATCTTTTTCCAAACCCAGCATAAAAAACAATAATCTAGTTTCTACATAATCACTTTTTTCATATTTATTTTTCTATAACTTCATTATATGTGCCCTTTTTGTTTTCAAGCATTTACATTCAATTAACAGATGCCTAATATTTTCTATTCCTTCCTTACATAATTTACAGACTAAATGATCCATATTTTTCCATTTACACCTGGGTCTCATTTTACGCGATAGATAGGTTCCTCAGAAAACACGCGCAAATGAAATCATGCAAAAATAGATGTAACTTACATTGAAAAAGGGGGGATACAGACTGTGATTTTTCAAAACTCGCGTAAAAGCAAAGCACCAATGTAAAATTTACTTTAAAATTCGTGCAAAAAAAAAAAAATAAGGAAATAAAATATGACTAATAAAAAATTTCAAATTTGAAAAAAATTGATTCAAGACAAACTTTTTTTAACTATAATAATTAATTTATATTCAAAACAATATATTTTTATGCATAATTTACAGTAATTTATATTTTTTAAACACGTTTTTATTATTATCGCTATTTGCCGGTAAAAAGGTTCGTGTGCAAACTGCTAAGAAAATCAGATTCTTCACAAGATGAAATACAACTAGCACCAATGTCACTCTCATGTTGTGTTAATTAACGATTTTCTGGTGACAACGTAATTAGTAATTAATCTAACAACTAAAAATTAAATTCTTATTTTTGTCTTTAATTTTCAATTTTAATTGTCTCCACTGCTATTACTCATCTTTTAAAAATAAACTTGGGGACACTAAATGATTAATAATTGATTAAACGTTCTTTTTTAAAAAGCAAAAACAGAATGTGATTTAAAATGCAAAATTAACACGCACAATGTTTGAACAAATTTACATTATAATCTTGTAAAATTTAATGTGTGTATACATAAAATGTGGAAATCATGATTTTAATTTCACTATTGCATAAAATCTTACTATTATAAAGCACTGAAAATATTGAAATTACTAAGTTGAAAGTCAAATTCCAATAATGTGCTATTACTTTCAATATAACGTGAGTGCGCAAAATTTATTATTTAAAATAATAGCGCTATATAGGAGTTCGACTTCTGGTGAAACACGAATCACGTAACTTCAAAATCGTGTTAAATAAGTTCGCGTAAAAAGAGACCCAGGTGTACATGTATATTTTCTTGTTGCTAAAGATCCTGTTCGAGCCTTAAACAATAAACTACTTTTCTTACTATTATCATATATTAACTCGCACCTAATATTGTGTTTATATCTGTATATATTTAAACTCTTTTTACTCTCCATACTAATTCTCCATATCTCTAACTTCCTATTCTTTATTAATAAATCTATTCTTTTATCCCATTCCTTACCACTATAACACTCAACAATCCTCCTAACCCAATCATCCCATCTTTTGTACAAATATACTGATATAAATTCTTTATCCAAATCTTTTGCATACCGTATTACCTTTCTCATCCATCTTGTTGCCTGCTCTTTACTCATAATCCAATTAAATACTATTTTGGCTATTCTTTTGTATTAGAAATACTGATATCTAGTGATATTTTTTATAATTAATATATATATGTTTTTGCCATAAAATGAATCCAAAATCCAAAAATGAATGCTACAGATAGTTACAAAAGAATGATTTTGAATGGAATGAACGAAAGTGTTAATATCTATTACAAGCAGGGTTATTGTTATTAATGGAAAGATAAATAAATATTTTGTGATGTATTTATTTTAATGTGTAAATTTGTATACACATGATCATAAATAAATATGATATTTAATTCATTTTCACAACACTAAGCCTACATTCTATAATTCACACATAATTTCTATCTCAAGTCTAGTTTCAAACATATTATAAATACAGTACTTAACAATCAGATGCATGGAAATTAAATGTAATTATCAGCATTTATTATAATCTTTGTATGGTAACAGTAAGAAAGTATAGTTGCTTCAATCTGACCCAGAGACATAAATAAAGGGAGTTCAAACGTCATCCACCCCTCTAGATCATATCTAAGCAATTCACTCCCTTAATCTCACAAGTGTTAATTTTTTGGGAGATTGGTGGTCAGGTAAAGAAAATACTCTTAGGTACTGATCAGGTTTACACATATAAAATAATGAACATCTACAACCTTGTTACTATTATAAATTATAGTTTATTGTTAGTACATGACTATCTATATTTCATATAATGTAATTATTTACAAATAACTTGAGGAAGTACCCATGTTTGTACATAAGAGTCCATTGTAACTTACAATTTTTGAAATAAAATAAAAAATTTGATATACATTATCAAACATAGGGGTGAATTTTCATAGGTGGAGAGGAAGTGCGGAAATCAATCTATGGTGCAAAAACGTGGTAAAGTTAACATGTCTTAATTAACTAAACAAGATGGAGGCTAACTTAAACATAGCCTCAATTATGCAAATATATCCATATAACCCTAAGTAATCTTTAGCAATAAATTTGCATAGTAATGCACATTAATCATATATCAACAGGCATATTTATAAAAAAAAAGAGTAAGATTTAGTGTGGTACTCAGTGATTATATATATATTTAAATTCATGTCTCTAAAATATAGTAAAATCTTTATCATTTTTCCAATTTGATTAATGGATAGCTATTTCATCTCTAATTGATTATTAGAGAAAGGAACCCACTTACCTAAGCATGACCCAGGTTCAGGAACAAAGTGACTTTGATTAGCTTAATATCCATTTCTTCTCGCTTCCTCTTTAACAGGATTCACTATTCCAGGTAACTGATATATCCAGCATTCACAAGTTGGCTGGATGAAGCAATCCAGAAAAACAATAAAAGAATGTAGAGACACAATACAAATACCAAGTAACACTGTATTGGGAAAGGGGTCAAACGACCATTAAATATTAAAGCCTTATTAACATTAATATATTAGATATATGATTCTGTATGCCATTATGCTAGAAAACCAGTTACACAATAATAAAACCTCATCCCTTTAAAGTCATTGAATTAACCTATCTGTGGGTATTGTACCAGCATTTTGTTTGTAGAAAAATTAATCAAGAATTATTATTTAATTAATTTATGCATATGGATTTGATGAGTATTGAATAGATAATTATATGAAGATTGCACTGCACCCCCCTATTTACAAAAATACTACACAACAGACGCTTATATAATACATCCCCAATATGTATTTATTTAATAAGCATTTGTTTTGATTAAGTATGCATATATATAATAACAACTGTGAGCTACTTTTCTAAAAAGAAATCAATAATTTAAATATATATATATATATTTCCATTCTTGCTATTAAAAGGTGTGAAGGTTGCCTTGACAGCAGTTAGAAATATTGGTTGCTATATTTACTGTGAATGTCTAGGTGGTTACTGGTTGGAAACTAATTATATATATATATATATATATATATATATATATAATATAGACATATATATATATATATATATATATATATATATATGAATGTCTTTCTTAGTGTAACTATAAAATAAATCTAGAGTTTCGTTAAACTAAATGGCAATGTATTCTCTTTCTCTTTTAAAAAAACATTTAATGAAAAAAAAACACAACTGCGGGAGAACATGGATGGAAATCTTCTAAAATCAGAATAACTTTAACAAATTATTTAGAAATATTTTCAGCCTCATATGGCAGGTTGAGTGGAAAAAAACAGTTTAATTTATTAAAATTTTTACTAACCAGCTTTTCACTTATATAGATATTTCACATTACCAATGAATCAATAAATAGAACAGGTAAAACTCACTATACATATTGCTACACACGGCAAGCTAGAGTAATCAATGGATTCCAGAAGGCCTGTGCATAAAATTCTCATCTAGTGCCTACTTATCCAATATCCCCAGACTAGTTTCTGGCTTGTTGCCTTTGTCAGTGAGGAGCTTTGGATCTGAGAGCACTGCACCTAGATCATAGGATATAATGCAACCCTCCAGCAGCCACATTTTATCTCCACTTAACTACAAAACTATGAGTCTTAAATTGAAAACATCTTAATATTTTCAATCGAAGTCCATTAGCTTATATAGTCATATAGGTCTGAACTCAGTTCAGTACCTATACATTTTGTGTCTTTGCCACCACTAGCTCCATTGACTACTCTAGCTTGCAGTGTGTAGCAATATGTATAGTGAGTTTTTCCTGATTTAATAACAGTTATTAGAAACGTAAAAAATGGTTATCATGTGATGTTTATTGAAATAATAAATAACCCAACTTGTTGATTTTGTATGTATGCTAATGATACATCAATATATATATATATCATATATATATATATATATATATATATATATATATTATCAACCATTATCAATCCACTGCAGGATGAAGGTCTCTCCAAGTTTAATCCATCTTCTCTGATCTTTAGCTTCTCTTCTCCACAACACCCCTGCACATTTTTTTATTTCATCCATCCATCTCACATGTGGTCTCTTTCTGGGTCTTTTACAATCTCTTGGAATCCAGTTTAAAATTTTAATTGTCCATCTATTATCATCTCTTCTAGCAATATGTCCAGCCCAACTCCATTTCAATCTTTTAATTTTTTCAATAAGGTCAGTAACACCTGTTTGTTGTCTTACCCATACATTGCGTTTTCGATCTCTTCTTGTTACTCCCAACATACATCTCTCCATACTCCTTTGAGTGGTCTGAAGTCTCTGTATTGCTCTTCTATTAAGTGTCCAAGTCTCAGATCCATAAGTAAGAACTGGTAAAACACATTTGTTAAAAACCATTCTTTTCAAACACATAGGCATATTTCCTTTTAGTATCAAGTTATTTCTACCAAAAGCACTCCAACCAAGTTTAATTCTATGATTAATTTCCTCCATTATGTTTCCATCTGTATTAATAATCTGACCAAGGTATTTGTAACTGTTAACTTCTTCTAATTCTTCATAATCAATCTTTATTTTCATATTTTGAGCAAATCGATTAAACATTACTTTAGTCTTTTTAACATTTATCTTTAGTCCTACTTTTCTACTTTCATCTGCTAACTCCTGCAACATTTCCTGCAGCTCGGAAGCATTATTTGCAAAAACAACTACATCATCTGCAAAATCTAAATGACTTAAATACTCTCCATTTACTTTCACTCCTTTAGTTTCCCATTTTAATCCACAAAATACTTCTTGCAGCACTGCTGTAAAGAGTTTTGGAGATATGGAGTCACCTTGTCTTACACCTTTCTCAATGTTTATTTTTCCAGTATCATTATGTAATCTAATTGTTGCTGTTGCATTTTTATAAAAATTCTTTAAAATATGACAATATCCTGGATCTATACTTTGATGATCCAATGCTTTAATCACTGAAGAAATGTGTATAGAATCGAATGCCTTTTCATAATCTATAAATCCAAAACATAATGACAACTCATATTCGTTTGTCCTTTCTATGACTTCTCTCAATACCTGGATATGATCTATTGTACTAAAACCACTTTTAAATCCAGCTTGTTCTCTTGGTTGGTGGAAATCCAAAGTTCTCTGTAGATGAGTTGTAATTATTTTGGTAAAATTTTTATATAAAACTGATAAAAGGCTGATAGGTCTGTAATTTCTAATATCTTCTTTATCACCTTTTTTAAATATTAATATTATTACTGCATTCTTCCAATCTTCTGGTACATCTTTATCATTTAGACATTTGGTATATAACTTTGCTAAAATTGTTTCTATTTCTTCATCTGCTTTTTTTAATATATCAATTATAATTCCATCATTTCCTGGAGCCTTTCTTTTCTTCATACACTTAATTGCATGTCTCATTTCTTCATTTAAAATTCTGGGCAATTTGGAAGATGTAATAGATATAGGAGATACTAGTTCTTTATTACTATATAATTCTTGATAAAAATCTTCTACCAATTTCATGATGTCATCTCTCTTTTTAGTAATAATTCCATCTTTTTTTCTTATTGCAGATATAAATTTCTTACCAATACCAAAATGTTGTTTAACATTTTTGAGACTTTTATTTTCTTTTACAGCTTTCCTTTCTATTTCACAGTTATACTTTCTTATATCATTTTCAACTCTTTTCCGTACCATTTTACAAAATTCGAGATATTCAATTCTTTTTAATACATCATTTTTGTATATCTTCATATTCCTTCTTTTCTTCATAAATTCTCTAGTCTCAGTAGAAATTTTATTAGTCAATTGCTGCTTTTTTCTACCAGCTATGTTTGTTGCAGTTTTTAAAAGTGTATCAGTTATTTTCATATTAATTTCATTCAAATCTGAATCATGTTCAAAATCTCCTAACACTTGAAACCTATTTGTAAGTTCTAATTTAAATTCATTAGAATGTTTCTGAAGATTAGGAATATCAACTATAAATATTGTTTTTCTTAATAATTTTTGTCTCTCTAGTTTTACATTAACACGTAACTTACACCTTACTAATCGATGATCACTTCCTGTGTTAAATTTATTAAGAACATTACAATCTTGAAATATGTATTTCCTGTTAGTCAAAATATAATCCAATTCTTCTGTATCTTCATTTGGATGCTTCCATGTCCATTTCCTTTTAACATTTTTCTCAAAAAATGAATTCATAATATAAAGTTTTTCTTTTTCTGCAAACTCCACAAGTCTATGTCCTCTCTCATTTCTATTACCATAACCAAAATTACCTACAGCAATATATATATATTGTAATGGAACGTACTTGCTGCATTCCATTTAAATTGAAGAAAGACAAAATTATCCCGGTTATATATAAATAAATTGTGAATTCAATTAATTTCGTAATGACTCTAGCATTAAAAGAAAAATAAGAATAATATATTACCGCTCTTTCAAATAAATTACAAAGACGTTACTTATAAAACAAATAGTACATCCTTTATTATTATATATTAAGGTTTAATTTTAGGTAATATCAATGTTTTAAATACAAACCCAAATAATAAACATACATATATACTTGCAATAAGTATATATATTAAATATATAAAGACATATCTATGCTTAACAAGTAGATATGAATATAAATACAAATCCATACTTATACTTTTCAGATATTTAAAATAATAAAAAAAAAATATTACATACAGCAAATACATATAATTATTGTTTTGGCATGCATAAGAATTATTATACGAAGTTTAAAAAAAAAAAATGAAAATAAATAAATTAAGGATAAAAATTTTATAATAAAAAAAATTTACGAATATAAATTTACTTATTAAAATATATATAACAATTCATATACAACCAAACCTATAAGCCATACTTTAAGATTTTAAATTACTTAAGTATTAATTTTAACACCTGTTAAACGTTTATGGCTGTTAGAAAACAAGACGCTTGAATTGACTATTTATAAAACGTTATATTTTTATAATGAAAAATAAAAGTAAACAAAAATATCGATCTCAAAAATATATTTATATATCATTCATACATATAAAATTATTAACTACCTTTTCAAAGTTCACTTAGTTAGTTTTCCTTCAAAGGTCAATTTATTCCATGGGTTATTTCTTTATCCGTTTACTATTAGAATGCATTCTATCGAAGGTGAAGAAACTATTACGTTAGAGAAAATTGTCAATTCTTGGATATATGTATATTTTTATCCTTCTAAAATTTCTTTCCTTGAAAAATAAATAAATAAATTGAAATGTTGAATCCAATATATTAATTTTAGTTACCTCCAGATTATTATTAGATTGACCATTATAGATTCCAGATAGCTATATCAAATTTCGGCTCCAGACGCGATGAAATACATATATTGAAATTTTCTTAGTTGTTTCATTTTAAATTGCCTTGGAATAAATGAAAGTAATGGGGCAGCCTCTTGGCTGCGATATATATCCCAATTAGCAGGCCATAATTTATGTATTTACCATAAAAATATCTCTTATTCCAATATTCTGAAGAATGGTAATTTCAAAGAAATAAAGTACAACAAAATTTTATCCTCTTGTTTGTTTTATAACTATTCCAATAACAATAATAATAATGGCTTCTTTTATTGTTGTTGTTGTTGTTCCACGCGCCAGCAAATGCTGTTTTGAAAACCCTTGTTATACATGTTTTCTTTTAAAACAATTAACATTAAAAAATATATATATATATCCAGCATATATATATATAAAACATTCAATTGAAAATTTATTTGACAGCTTTAAAAATATACATAAATAATAATATTGCATTTTTTTAATAATCACTGCAAATAAAATAATTTTTTTATATAATCTTCAATTTATATGTCTCTATCTATTTATAATAATTAAATATTCATAACGATGTACTATCAACATATAAATAAAATAATAACTTCAAACAATAACTATACCTAATAAACATAAACAATAATAATACTTCATATGTAAACATCAACTCAAAGAGATTTTTTTTTTAATAACAAATGACAATTTTTTAAAATATAGATAGACTTATCGATATTTACAATATATATATATATATATAACAAGAAAAAGTGCTAATTGATCATTACAATACATATGATAGCTTTTTAAAATATATATAAGGTAAAATTAATTAGTACATATTAACCAGAACAATAATAAAACATGACAAAGATAAAAGTCACTGGTAACTAAGAAGTGCTTAGAAGGGTGGCAAATTAAGAGTTCATTTTTAGAGACCTAATGATGCAGTCATTCTTTATTGATAGCTGTTACAGACTACATCATGGGCATCTAGGCTCATGTTTCCACTTAAATAGGTCTTTTTTTTTCTGGCAGCAAAGGTAGGCAGTTATCAGGCATGATTCTTCAGTCTTTGGCTAGACTTCATCTCTAGGACTCCCTCTGAGGACAGATAGTATGGGAAGGTGGAGGAAAACTCCTCTACTCTTGCATGACTTGTACAGACATTTACATATCAGTCAAGACTTTAGAACAAGATGATGATGGTTTTTTTAACAAAGAAAAACTTTAGTATTTATACCTTTTAACTCTTTTTTTACATTAATTAATTAATTGAAGCCTACAAATGCTTCCATTGTTTACAAGCTCTTAAAAGCATCACATGATTTTATATTATTGTTAAACAAATGATTTTATATTACATCATTTTTCTTTAATGAATCTTAAATTAAATTTTTACTTAATCTATTTTGGTATTATATAAAATGCATTAGCTAACATCTCTATTTGCTGATGCAATAATTTTTTATTTATTTTAGTTTAAACTTTTTTTTTTTAATTTCTAAATTATGTACATTTAAATTTCATTAATAATTTTAATCGATTCATCATCATCAACCATTATCAATCCACTACAGGATGAATATCTCTCCAAGTTCAATCCATATTTTCCTATCTTTAGCTTCTCTTTTCCACATCACTCCCGCACACTTTCTTATTTCATTCATCCATCTCACATGTGGTCTCTTTCTGGGTCTTTTACAATCTCTTGGAATCCATTATTTACATATATTTTATTAATCGTTTATTTTAATATTCATTCACTATGGTTCATTTTATGGACTGTGATTAAATAAACAGTGAGTGTTGAAGCGTGTGCACTCACACACACACACATATATATATATATATATATATATATTCAGTATTGAAGCGTGTGCACTCACACACACACACATATATATATATATATATATATATATTCAGTATATTACCTTGAAGTAGAATAAAACCCAAGCATTTCTTCTTGTTTTGATCTCAATAGGATCAATAACAATTACCACTAAATGAATAATTAATATCTTTATCGATAAACTTAGTAGTAAAATCTCTGCTTTATTAATAATTTATTATATTTTGTTTAATATATATGGAAAACATTAGCATGTCTTAAAAATGGATTACAGCATGAAATGTGAGTGTATTTTGTATCTCAATTGATGATCAAACTATGCACAAACATTAAATTTTGTCTTAAATTTTGCAAAATGGCTGCTGAAACAATTAAAATGGTTCAAACTGTCTTCGCCAATCTAATATTTTTACAACAGTTATTAATAATAAGCTAACATATTTGAGTTAATTTATAAAAGCTAAAAACTAATAAATAAATTATGATTATGCATGTATGTATGTAAGTATAAAATATTCAAATTACTCCATCCACAAATGTTATGTATATGATGTGATGTGATATGATATGGCTATTCTTTTATTCAAGTCAGGGATCTCTCAGCCAATATGTCCAAGAAAAACCTGTTAGCCACCTTACCTTTTCTTTCCATTCCCCAATCTAAGTTTTCCCATATTCTTCTGTATCCAGCTCTATCCCATTTCCACAACATATTCTCTGTTTACTCCATGATCTCCATATCTAGATCTTCCTTATCTTTTTCCAACCCCAGCATAAAGACCAAAACCCACTTTCTGTAATACATCACATGATCTACATTTATTCTCCAAATTCATTATTTGAACCTTTCTTCTTGTAAACATTTACATTCTATTAGCAAATACCTAATATTCTCCATGTCTTCCTTACATAACTGACAGAATAAATCACCCACATTTCTTCATTTATGATTATATTCCCATGTTGCTAACAATCCTGTTCAAGCTTTAAATAATAAATTACTTTCTTTGCTATTATTAAAAATTAACTCACATCCAATATTCTGTTTACATTTATATATAATTAAGCTTTTTTACTCTCCATACTGGTTCTCCATCTCTCCAGCTCCCTATTTTTTTATCTATACATCTATTCTTCTATCCATTGTTTGCTATTATAACACTCAATAATCTTGCAAACACAATCATTCCACTCTTTGTACATGTATATTTACATTAACTCTTTATAATTAATAATTTGTAAATGCATACTCATTATGTATTATATATATATATATATATATATATATATATATATATATATATATATATATATATATAGTAAAAATCAGTCATATATCACGACCTATATAGCTTGTATTACCAATATGTAATATATAAAAAGCCTGCTACTAGCTCTAAACAAGCTTTTTTTTTGATAAATGCTACAAGAGAAAATACATGAAGCTTTTATCTATGATGGTCCCCATCCCCAGACCGGTTTCGAGCTATGGCTCTCATCAGTGAGGAGCTAGGACATAAGATTCAAAATATTAACTCAAGCCAAGCATTTATCTAATTTTTAAATATTAAGAAAAAGATCCAAATCTTCAGACACCTACATGTCTTCAAACTCAGCTCTTTAACTCATATAGTTTCTTTGGTTAAAGAGCTGAGTTTGAAGACATGTAGGTATCTGAAGATTTGGATCTTTTTCTTAATATTTAAGAATTAGATAAATGCTTGGCTTGAGTTAATATTTTGAATCTTATGTTCTAGCTCCTCACTGATGAGAGCCGTAGCTCGAAACCGGTCTGGGGATGGGGACCATCATAGATAAAAGCTTCATGTATTTTCTCTTGTAGCATTTATCAAAAAAAAATCTTGTTTAGAGCTAGTAGCAGGCTCTTTATATATATATATATATATATATATATATATATATATATATATATATTAAGACTATAACCTTAAGACAATGCATCTAAAATGTGACAGTAGGTGCCTCTACAAATCTAAACACAAGATTAATGACTTTTTAACAGGCAAGAGCTTTAAATGGTTTTGAAAGATTTTTAATTATAAGAACTTCATACTGACTCATTGTAAATTGAAAGATTTCATATATGTTAGTTTGTATAGAAATTGTGGACTTAATTAGTGAAGTAGTTTTAATAGCTTCACGCTCTCAGATCAAACTGCTTTAGATTCACCTATATATTTAGAAATTAGGTTGAAGATAAGAGTGGTCACTCTTGTCTTTTAAAAAGTCAGTAATCTTGCATTTAGATTTGTAGAGGTATCTACTGTCGCATTTTAGGCACATAGTCTTAAGGTTATAGCCTTAATATATATTACAAACTTTTTATCCAAATCTTCTGCATACCATACTACTTTGCTTATCCATCTTGTTGCTTGCTCTTTATTTGTAATCCAATTAAATATTATTTTGACTATTCTCTTACTATCCATAAATTGCAATATATCAAAGATTTTCATTTTACTTTTTGCATCTTTCAAACTTGACCATCCAATTTTTCCTTGAATTGCTTCCTTTGCTGTCCATACATCAGCATCTAATGTCTTCCTACTTCTCTTTGTACTTTTTCTAAGTAATCTACTACTCCTTTGTTAACCCATAGCACATCATTATCATAGGCTAACCTTGCTACTGCCACTTTTTTCTTTACAATTCTTACTATATTATATTTATTATATGAAAACACTGTTAATTTCTTTATCAGCCCCTTCTTTTTTTGTTTCATTTATAAAAAATTTTCCCCATTCCTCCAAGCAATTCCTCTAATTATTTAAGACAATTTCCCTATAGTTGTACCTACTTACCACAATTAGCTTTATACCCCCCAAGAAAAAATCTTTAATTTATCTTTCCCCAGCATTTACTGTCATTATGTTTGATTTTCTTCACTAAATATGATACCCATCTCTTTATTTATCATTTCACAGATCTTTAGCACAACTTCCACATCTTCCCTACTTTCTATGCATAAGAAAATATCAACAGTAAATAAAGGACACAAAAATGTATACACTCCCTTACTATATACTAATGGTATCTCTACCCCTCTTCCTAATCTTTCTATTGCACTTTCCAGTTTTCTCAAATAACACAAAATTAAAATAGGGCATCCTTGCCTTAGTCCAACTTCATTTTTAATTCTAATTGATTATATATTTTCTAATTAAAACATATAATAATTAATTTCATACAATCTCTTAATAAGATCCACCAGAGTCCTATTCATTCCCAAATTTACTAAACTTATAGACAATCTATTTCTATTCACTCTATCATATATAGTTGCCTACCTATATTCCTATTCATTGCTATAAGTTGTGTGATTACAGTAAACTATCTTCTATACACCTATCCATTCTAAAACTTTCTTGCAATTTCTCTCACTATATTATTTTCTTCCATCAATTTTGCCACCCTTCCAGTCACAAAAACTTTATACAACATCTATATTACTGCTATTATTCTATAATTGTTTATCTTTCTATGGTCTTTACCCTATAATAGCCTCACTCTTGCATTATTTCAACTATTTAGGAATTCTGTCTCCTGTGCCATCTTATTAAAGCATGATAATAGATTTAATTTTGTTCTATTTCCCAAATTTATCACCATCTCTGCTGACCATCTATCCATCCATCTAAACTTCTTGCTTTCCCATTTTTTTAACTTCTTCCCTGCCTCATTCAATTCATTTTCTATAAAACTAATATTTCCATTACTATGTCCTTTTACATTGTTATGATTCCTCACTTTATATCTAAGATCTTTTCTATATCCTTTACATACTTATTGAATATTGACTCTACTTCTTCTCTAGACACCACTCTTTCTCCTCCTTATTTACTATTACTACTTTTCTCTTCCCTACATTGCTTGTTTTAATATATTTAAAAATAAATTCTTCCCATATATTCCACTTTTATTAATATCTTCCAATAATTTACTGTTTCATTTCATTCTTTCTCTATAATTATCTATTTTAGCCATCTTCTTTTACTTAAATACTTTTCCCATTTAATATTGAATTTTTTTTCATTTTCTTTGTTCATAATAGCACATTTACATTGTCTGTATGTTTTTCCCCTCTTTTTTACACTTTTCCTAATTCTCACTTTTCTATTATTTTTATTCTTCTGACTTCTCTCACCTAAAACCCTATTTGACACTTTTTTTTATTCCACTACACCAATCCTTATACTCATTCCCAAAAAACTCTTCCATAACTTCTACTTTTATTTTATATTCTTCTAACATTCTTATAATTCTATCTCCATCCACATCTTTCATCATTCTTTCTACTTTTGTTATTATTTTCTATTACATTATTAACCATTTCTACTATAAGAAATTATGATCACTATTATATAGTCTCTTTTTATTATCAAACACATTAATTTCCCTTACTTTATTCATTCCCTCTTTATCTACTAATATATAACCTATTGTGTGAAATATATTATTTCTAGACCATGCCTATAGCCTTTTATAAATATTTGATAAATTTTCCAAAGTTCCAATTTGCTCTCTGACAAGAAATTTTCAGTAGCTAACCATTCTTGTTATCTGAATTCTTCAATTTCTTCAACATTTCCATTCATATCCCCTATAACCGTAATTTCTCCTCCTTTTTTGAAACTCTGTATATCCTTAAATAGGCATTCATATATGCTATTATTCCATTCCATTATAGTTTGACTATCTCCAGTGGCCATATACTATAATTACCTTCTATTCTTGTCTTCCTAACTTTATCTCAAACCCCAAATGTTTTTGACACTTTACAGTATTTAAATAGTTTTTGACATTACTCCTATGCCACCACCACTTTTTTCTTTTTAATTTCTATTTATACTCTGCCATAGCAAATTTTCCAGTGTAGGTTATTCTTCTCTTAGATATGTTTCCACTAATGCTAATACCTTAAGCCCTTCATTTTTAACTGCTTTTTTACATTCCAACTACTTTTCTGGCCTTCTATCACTTTGTATATTTAAATGTCTAATTTTTATAATTTCTTCCTTTTTTCTGCTCTTTTATAAATCTCTTTGACTCCTTCTTCTCTATTATATCTATAGTTATTTTGTTTATCATTAGTTTTACTGACTCATTCCCTCTCTACCTTCACCTTTACATCTAGATAAGGCACGCTATGTTTACTTTTTACATCTAGTCCATCATTAACCTTCTTTTTGCTAATACTATAATTTAAAACTTTATCTTCTTTATAAGTTTCCTGAAATACAATATTTTTCATAAATCAATCTCTTAATGCTTCACTTCCTTGTTTTGTTAAATGCAACCCCTCTTTATTGTATAGCTCTCTCTTACTAATAAAAAAATCCCACACATCCACAAACATAACATTATTTCTATTGCATAGTTTTTCAATCTCTCATTTATAGTATTTTACATAAACCATTGTCGAATTTTGTTAGTAATCCAACTACTCCTACTCTTCCTTTAACCTTATTTAAACTATTAATCATTTTTTGTACTCATCCATTTATTTTCTCTGAAGGTTCTGACAAATTATTTGTCCCCATCAACATCTCTATTCCCCAGTTTATTTACCTTATCTGTGACATCATTAATTCCAGTTCCAAGAAAACATACTCTTACATATCTATTTCTATTTTACTCTGTAATTACATATCCACATTTTTTAATTAGTAAATCCCTTATTAAGACTGTCTCGTAGTTTGCCTTTCCCATTTCATCTGCAACATTTTCTTCAATCTTCTGAATTTCCTTAGCTATTTCTTTCTTATTGTTTTTATTCATTAATTCCTTGATCTGCTCACTCTTCATATCTAATGCTTTTAATTTTACTTGTATATCCTTTACCTTTTCCATTATCTTCTTTATTCTTTAGCTATTTTCATTGCACTACTTATTTTGTCATCTATATTTTTATCACTCTACTAAAAATATACTCCATTCTATCATCTTTATCCACATTTTCTTCATTTCTTCTCACTTTGTCTTCAAACTATGTATGCTTATAAACCATTTATTCACCTCTTTTATCACATTTATACATGATATACACAAACATACATCTTTTATATTCTTCCTAATTTTTTTAAACACTTCAGATGGATAATCTTATCACATACTATACACACTACCAAAGTTATGCCTAGTTTCCTTCTGACTATCATACATACATTGTGATATACCCATGCAGTCCATATTTCTTTACTTTTCCAATTCCCCTACTCTATATTTAAATTTATGATTTTTCTACTATTCTCCAAACCTCTTTATACAATTTTTTTTCTTTTTAGTAATGGAGAATGAGAAACATGTACTCCCCAAAAATCACACCTTAATGTTACATCTCTTTCTCAAAATGAAACACTCGCACTTAAATTAAACATTTTTTCATTAGTGAACCTCCTAAAATCCAACTCATCTTATATATGCCTTAGTTTTTAAGGCCTCATTACAATAAATACAATATATATATATTTATATTTAAAATGTCAGCATCTCTAATCGCTCTCCAAATGTTAACAATATTTTCCTCAATCATTCCAAATCAAATTAAATCTATTTCTCTTCATTCCAATTCTCTTTTTTCCTCCACTCTCTAAACAAATATTCCCTACAACAAATTTTTTAATCTAAATGTGATTAAAATAAATAAAACTTTAATTTATCGTGCAGAGCAAAAATCAACCATGTCAACACATGTATGGTTTTTAAATCTACATCATGTTTTTTCAAAACGCCCTCTGTGAATAAATATAAAGTCTGAACTTGATGTTCTAACTTTATATTTATTCACAGAGGGCGTTGCTAAAGAAACATAACGTTTGGCAAGAGGGAAGGGGGACAATTTGAATATTTTATAATTTACATATATGCATTCATAATAATAATTTATTTATTTAATTTTTACTTTTTTTATTAATTAAAATATGTTGGATTACTATTAACAAATGTTTTGAAATATTACATTGTAGTTATAGAAAGACTGTAGCCTTCTTCAATGTTCAAATCTTCTTCAGCACATAGATTCGAACTTGGCATTTTGTGTTACAATATATAGACACATAAACAACTTATTCATAAATGTAATCACATTATCAGACATATAAAAAGGAAGATCGAAAATAAAGATTAAAGTACATTTTTAAAAATAAAACCTGAAGAAGTAAAATAATTATTATTTATTTAAAATTTTTCATAAACATGTTTTTTTTTTTTTTTTTAATAAATCTAAGTTTTGTTAAGGTTGTTTTGTTAAGGATTTATATGTACATATTTTAAGATTCAAACGTACTAACAAATAAAAAACTCTTCGCATTATTTTTTAAGAAATTAGTCTAGCAAATATTAAAATCCTTTTATTACAAATAATCTTGGACTTTAAAGAATGTGTCATAATATGAAAAGTAATAACAAAAACAAGTTTTTTTTTTGCGTTCTAAAAAATTTTTTTTTTACAGTTTTCAGAAAACTTTTATTGTTGACTTTAAAATCAAATATTTTTCTTCAGTACCAATATTTTTTATTATTGTTTATGAATATTAACTTGATTTAGCATTAGACAACAAATTACTTATGAATTTTATGAATAGATGTTTTTAACTATTTATTTAATTTTCTTTTTCTTTAAAAAAAAACAACTTAGTTTATAAAAGTATACGACAGTTGAATATATACATATTTATGCATTAATATAAATATAAACATAGTTTTTAGATTGATTCTGATTAGTCATTCTTAAATGCTTAAGAATCATTAATAACACACACACACACACACACACAGAGATCAACCCCAAAACTGTTTTCATTTTTCCCTGAGAAAAATCTTTATTTTTATATTTCTATCAATGTTTTAATTAACAGCAGTAAGAGACTATCGTGATCATCATCATCGTTATCTTTAATCATTATAAATCCATTGCAGAATAGTCTCTCTAAGTTCAATCCATCTTCTCCAATCTCTAGCATTACTTTTCCACATCGCTCCAGCACATTTTCTTACTTCATCCACCCACCTCACATATGGTCTCTTTCTAGGTCTTTTACAATTTCTTGACATCCGATTCAAGATTTCAACTATACATGTATTATTATTTTTTCTAGCAATATGCTCAGCCCAATTCCCCTTCAGTCTCTTAATTCTTTTAATGATGAAATAAAAGGTATTTATTTTAAAACACGCACTTGGAAATTTATTATATAAAAAATGTATGTAGTCTCAAAAGTATCTAGCACTAAGTATACAAATAATAAGCAAACTTTACATTAATTAAAGTTTTTTTGCTCCAGAGTTCATAAGAAGCTCAAGGCCTGTGTGCCAGAAATCTGAATCAATTGGAGGACGGTATGCTCCAGAAACAGTCACTCTACCTACCACTGCACTAAATCATCCAGAGCATTAATATAAAGTAAAACCCCTCTATCGACTGTTGGTCAATTTGCTGATTTCCTTTTTCCCAATTCAAAAAATATATTAATTAAAAACTAAAGAAGTTACAAATAAATAAAAATATTTTAATTTGTGTTGAAATTTCTTGGAGGAATGACTACAATGTAGTGAACTGCATTCAATACAAATGGCTGTAGCTACTTTAATTCCTAAGTAAATCATTTACTGGTTTATTAAAATAACCTATGAATTGTATTTTTACATTTCGTCAATATAATTTTTCCCTCTAAGAAAGATAAATAAAAAGATTTAAGTTTTAGTTTTGTTAAAGTCTTAGTACATACTTACATTGTTTTAAAGATTTGAAATATAGATAAACGTATGATTATGTACATACTTTTTTTTTTCCAAAAAGAAATTTATGTAACAAATTTAATATGATTTACAAGTTACAATCAAGTGTAATAGTTTGTATTGAAACTAAAGTTTATATTGGAATTTTGATCTGTGAGACGTTTAGGTTGTTCATGTGCCACAGTTGGGACCATCTCAATGTTTATAAAGTTCTCTTTTTGTGGGTGATGTTTGCCTAATATAGCACAGATTGTGTATATGCTATGATTTATATCTTGTAGTCATTTAGGGCTATTGTGTTGTTACATGTGGTTGAGTTGTCACTTGTACTATTGCTGCAGTATTGGAATCTCAACGAGTTTCCAAGTGTCATCAAAGGTGCTGTTGGAGGCAAGCATTTGATCTCTTTTCTTTATTTTGGTAATGGTGTCAATAAAGGTGAGAGCTGGGTTTCGACTTGAATCCTCAATGGCTAGTTGACAGCGTACCAGCCATAATGAGAATGTGAGGAAAATGGCCAGTCGGATCCAAGCATATGTTTTTGTGCCTAGGCATCTTTGAATAGAGGTGATCATGTTGTAGTTTATTTTAGAGTTAGAGTGAATTAACTGTCTGATGCAGTTGTACTTAGGGCATATGTTAATGATATGCTCAATTGTTTCCTCCTCTCGCTGACAGAGCTGACATTGGGGATCCAGGTTGCCATGGCTTCTGTATACTAGAAACTATCTAGTGGGAAGTGCGTTAAGATTTAACCAGAGCCTAAATTGGGAGATGATTTTTTTATTTGTTATTTTAAGCCTGCAATCCTGTACTTGGCTGTGTGGGTGTTGTAGGCTATAGGCTTCCCAATAAGTTATTTTTGAATTGTATGAGGGTGGATTTCTTTTAGTTAGGTTGGAGTAGTAGGCTGAGAGGGATAGGATCCAGTCCTGTTTATGTGGTGGTGGTCGATCTGTGGAGGAGATTGTAGGAGAAAATTCTAGATTGTCAAAAGTTAATGAGAGTTTGTGGATGAGATTATGAATTTTTTGCAGGGTGAAAGTTGAGACTGCATGGAGGAACAATCCGTTGAGCCTATATGGATGGCGCATCCCTCTAATGCTAATGGCGACTGTCTTGCCACCCCAAAAAATTTTAGAGCACATTGAGTTAAGTTTGTTTTCAAATTTTTTTGTTAATTTTAACAATTGGTAAGTAATAGTTGATTTTAGAAAAAAGGACTTTGTTTAATATGGTTACCTTTCCATGCAGTGAAAGGTATATTTTGGAGAGAGATGTTGTTATTTTATTAGCTGAATTTAATATGTCATTTTGAATTAGTGAGGTGATGGTGGCTGGGGGTTTATAAAATGGTATTCCAAGGAAGTTTTGCGGCTCACCCAGAAAGGTGCTGTTGATTCTTTTTCCAGTTGCAATTTTCCATGTCACCGATTTTTGGAGGTTAAAGGTAAGTTTATATTGAGAAGGGTATTTGGTTAGTATTTTGTAGAGGAGAGGAAGGTATTTGTGTGAAGGTAATGTTATGAGTATATCATCCATGTATGCCAGTACTCCTACTTCTTTCTTTAGACAGGGTACATAGATGCCAGGCAGTTGCCTTTGGATGTCAACAAGGAGAGGGTTAATGTATGCTGCAAATAGGAGAGCACTGAGGGGAGAGTCCTGATAATAGTCCAAGTTTATCAATAAATCTTGAATTTGTTGCCGAGACAACCTCTGAGAGTAAAAGATAGATTGTATCTTTCATTCTGGTGTCCAATATTAATATAATGAAAGTTGTCACTTGGCCTGTAACAAATTGAAACTTTCACATTCAAAGAAGTTTAAATAAATCTTAATCTACTTTAAAACCAGATTAATAAATAGCCCTTTTTAATACTTTTAAATCTCACTGAAACTAATTACTCTTTGGATAATGAATTTGATTTTACATAAAGCTAGTTTGTTCAAGATTGAAAATTACTAGTATAAATAAGCTTGGGTTCTCTTATAATTTACATTTGTTGAACCATCTAGCTTTATGTAAAATGAAGTTTATTATGTAAAGTACTAACATTGTTCCTGCACTCTTTTTGCCTGGGTTTTTTGGGTGAATTATCAATTTTCTGGTGTGTCATGGTTTTGAACAATATTGTTTTTTTTTTTAAAAGATGATTATTATATTAAATATTTTGTTGATTTTTTTTTTACTTAAAGAAGATTATAAAAACACAATAAATTACACAAAACTCCAAATGATTATAATTAAATAAAATTTAATATAACTAATAAACAAAATGAAAAACGTGACAAAAGAATACTCTTTTTGAACACATTTTGAGATTACACAACCATTATCTTCGTTTGCACATAAAATTTCATATCATACCCATTAACATACATTTATCAACAGAGTATATTATTTCGCAATTTTGAAAATACTTTACTTCGTTTTCTTCTGTCACTGGTAAATTCCAAATTTTAATGATTTTTGCAAAAGGTTAGGAAAAATAATTAACCAACAGTTTGAACGAAGAGGATCACGACAATGGTCCTAATGTGTTAATGATTTGTACATTATATGTAAAAAAAAAAAAAAAAAATTAAATGTTGTGTGGATGGCATTTATAAAAAAATATTTTTTAAAACTAACATAAATTTATATTCTATTTCTTATTATATTTTAAACTTAATAAGTAACATGTTCGATAAAATAATTTTGAGAAAAAACAAACAAACAATTACTTCAACACCCCTGAAAATAGATAATTAGCCAAAAATTACCTGGCAAAGAGAGTGAAGGAACAATACCTTATTTAAGTAATAAGCAAATTTGCAGAATTTGAAAATATTACAAACGACTATTATAATGTCAAAATAGGTAACATTTTAAATTTTAACTTGTTTTTTAAGCATAGTGGTAACTCCATTTAGATTTTTGATGTCTTATGGTTTATGATGTCATTGGTATTCCTATCTTTTCTTTGTTGTTTTAAGCCTATCTATAATCTTAAGGTTATAAATAGGTTTAAAATAATATAGAAAGTGTAGTGATTACAATACAATCAAAATGACTAAAACATTAAAAATTTTACATATTAAACATGCTGATTCATTATTCTGTTTGTTTAATATTTTATGATGTTGCCTTTTGACTTTGCCACAGCAATTTTTTTTTTTGAAAATATTCACCATGATACTTAATTGTATTCTATACATAACTGTATGTTTTTTTTTCATGTGTCATAGAATCAACTGGGAAGCGAACCTGTTAACCGGGACAACTGCTTGTAAAGCAGCTGTCGCTGACCTCTCGACCACCAATGCTTGACTACATACCTGTATGTTTCCATTAGAAACAGTGAACATAGCAATTTGTTAGAATATCTTTGAGAAAATTTTTATAATATAAATGAATTTGCCTTTTCCACAAAGACTACAACATTCATGTTTACTATAAAATACTTTTTATAGAAAGTCTTGTATTACTCATTTGTTTTGCATCTCCAATCCTATGAAGATGCCATTTTATAGTAATGGAGTCCATAGGGTCATATCTACAAAGCAGAAGAGTATAGTGATTAAATCTTAAGATTTTGTCAAATTTTTAAAATTTATGTAGCAATCATAAATGAAAATTTTCTAATGCATTTATGTTGCATTAATATGATACCCTAGTTTCACTTCCATCCAGTATATTCAGTAAAATAACAGATCTATTTACAATTAATTTAATTACAATAGTTATTTCACTGTGATAAAATACCCTATCTTTTAATTTGCTAAAAGCAGCTGTGGATTGGAATCTGTTTTACAACTTAACAACTAAGTATGCTTTTTTCTTTAAAACCTGCAAAGATATTTAAACTACATGTTCAAATTGCTATCCTTCCAAGGTAACATTTGCTGAAGATTTTTCTTTAATCACTGGCTATTAAAAGAACTAACACTCAAATCTTAATTACACAACTAAAGTTTTATTTCCTTTATGATCTTAAGTACTCTATGTATTACAGTGTCACCATTTCATAAGCTTACACATGCTATTAATAAAAGTACCAAGTACAAGCTAGGAACTAGTCTGGAAATGTTGAATAATCAGGCAGTAGATAGGAATTTTGTGCAAGTTGTGTAAGGAAGTCATAAAAAGTATTAAGCATCTGTTAATTGAATGTAAATGCCTGCAAGCAGAAAGGGTAGAAATAATGAAATTGTGGAAGAATAAATATAAACAAAGTGATTATACAGAAAGTGGGTTCTTGGTTTTTATGCTGGGATTGGAAAAAGATAAGGACGATTTAGATAAAATGGCTACAAAGTTGACAAAGATTATCTTGTGGAAATGGGATGGAGCAGGATAGAGAAGAATATAGGGAAAACAGGGTGGGGAATAGAAAGGGAAGGTAAAGTGGCTAATGGGTTTTCTGGGCATAATGGCTGAGAGATTCCTGACTCCAAGGAGAAGTCACAGTGCATCTCATCATCATCATCATACTCTATATATTGTTATTACATTGGCAAGAATAGACCAATCATCAGCAGGCTGCAAATTCAGAAACCAAAATGATATAACTTTTGAATTTGCCATTAATTCATTCATATTAGTAGTTCACCATTGGTATTTCTTTTTACTCCCTGATTTATGAAGCCCCCCAATAAAAAGTTCCAATAACCACCAATATGAAAATGAATGCAATGTCAGAACTGATACACATCCTTGTTTAGCGCTAGTTATCATTACAGGTGCACCAGATTTTTCACCTGCAATAACAACACTTTCTCTTCCTCTACCATGTCACTTGACACTATTACATAACTCCAGCTTACATATTGCTATTTCGGTAGCCTATTATTTTTTTTCCATCCAAGTTACGCCATCTAGTGTAAGCTTTTCACTGATGAAAGCTATAAGTTAGAAATTATTTGAAGACTTTGGACAGGATAACATTGGGTAGGAACTTATACCACTGCTATATGGCATCCATTGGTTACTAAAGCTTTCACTAGATGGCATAGCTTTAATGAAAGGGAATGAATATGCTGACACTTCTATTCCACTAGTTCTCATGCTACCTTTTATGAATTCAAAATTCATCATAAATATAAACATATCAGTCTATTATAAAATTATCTATTAATAATTATTTAGTATCATTTAAATGCATAAACAGTTAAATTTATTATCCTAAAATGATCGAAGCTAACTTCACATTTTGCTTATAGTTAATCTAATGCTGTTAACCTGTTTACTACACATATCAGTAATGGATTTTTTATTTTGGGTTTTTAAATAAAATACATATCTGATTTTTTCTTGATTAGCATATAGTTATGCCAAAATAGACTAATTTATAATAAGTAACATAACCCC
Organism: Epiperipatus broadwayi; assembly: GCA_028023455.1. NCBI lineage: Eukaryota > Metazoa > Onychophora > Udeonychophora > Euonychophora > Peripatidae > Epiperipatus > Epiperipatus broadwayi. Next base: position 4,933,769 of record JAQFVV010000028.1, on the reverse strand, counting down.
AAACATTCCACTTTGACACCATGTTAGTCACTATTGAAATATTAATATAAAATGAGCATCTGTTATATTTGTGAAGATTTCTGACAACTAGTGGAAAGCAATATTCCAGAAATTCTTGCATACTGAAGGGTAGTTTGTTAATTCGGTCAAAGTTTTTTTTTTCATGTGTCATAGCATCGGCCGGGAAGTGAACCCGCTAACCCGGGACAACTGCTTGTAGCTATGCTGACCTCTTGACCACCATCAGTCAAAATTTACCTGCCAAAATAAACATATAGGAGATACACTGACTGGAGCTGGAATCTCTTATTTATTTATGTCTTAAAATCTTCTATTTTACTGTAGTCATTTATTTCTCTTTACAAAACATAATAGTTTAAAAATTAAAATGGATGTGATGTGATGTGATGTGATGTATTATGGCTTCTCCTTAAAAAAAGAAAAAAATCCTTCAAAAACTCCCCCCAAAAAATCTTGGTCTCTTTTTTCTTCTTCTTCCCCTCCTCTATTCTTCACCTTCTCTTTCCTCTCTCCTCACCACAATATTTTTTTTTTTATATCTTTTAAATTTATTATTTCTTTTCCTCCATCTCTTTTCACACAAACCAAAAAAACTAACTATACTCATTCTTTTTTATTATTTTTTTTTTCTTTATTTTTTTTTTTTCATTTATTTTTTTTTTTTTTTTTTCTTTTTTTAAAAAATTAACAATTTATAATATTTTTCATATTTTTTTTTTAAAAATTATAAAAAAAATTAATCAAATTTTTTTTTTTTATTTTTTTTTTTTTTAGATTTTTATGATCACGTAACCAAATAAAAAAATAAAATACAATCATCATTTTTTATATATATTAACATATACTTTATATTTATTTTTATATTTTACAAACTCTCCATACAGTAGTGCCACCTAGTGCAAAACACAGCAGTCAAATGGAGAGTTTGTTATTGTTTTACACTGGTGATCATGTGATAAAAATCTATTTTAAAACAGCATCTATATTTTTTCTTCTTATCATCATCATTGTTTTCAAACATTATTGGTCCACTTCAAGATGAAGACCTCACCAATTTTAATCCAGTTTTTTTTAATCAATAGCCTTTCTCCACAACACACCAGTAAACTTCTTTATTACTTTCATTCATGTTACATATGGTCTCTTTGTAGGTATTTCATAGTCTCTTGGGATCTAGTTTAAAAGTTTGACTATCTGTCTATTATCATCTCTTCTAACATTATGTCCAGCCCAGCTTCATATCACTCTCTTATTTTTTTCAGTGATATTAGTGATAGTTGTTTGTTCTCTCATTCAAATATTTTGATTATGATCATTTATTAGCTTCGGGCTACACCTTTCCCACTTTGTTGAATGATCTGAAGTTTCAGTTAATACATTCTGATAAATATGCATATCTCAGATTCATAAGTAAGACTTGATGACTATTAACAAATCTTTTTGTTTTTAAAAGCAAATACATTTTTTTCTTTTTAATGTTAACTTATTTATACCAAAGCATTCTATACAAATTTAATTCTATGTTTAAGTTTATCCATCATGTTTTAGTCTGTATTAACAATCTGACCAAAGTATTTATTTTGTTAACTTTTTTTAATTCACGATTGTCAATTTTTTTCTTATGAGAAAGTTCATCGAACATTTCTATTTTTAGCATATATCCTTAGTTCTATTTTCTTCCTTTCATTTGATAACTCTTGCAACCTTTACCCAAGCTCTGAAGGATTATTTTCAAAAACAATCACACCATTTTCAAAATTCTAGATGGCCTACATAATCTTCCTTTACTTTTTACTTTCTTAGCTTCACATTTCAATCCACAAAATACTGCTTGTAAAACTATAATAAAAAGTTGAGATATGGATTCACTTTGTCATAAACCTTGAGAGGGATTGTCTCCATTATTGTTTTAAATCACTTTGAATTACAAGTTGACTAGTTCCTGTCAAGCGTTGTCAGCTGAGAAGTGATTACATCTGCTTTGCAAGCAAGTAGTTGGTTGCAGATGGTTGTGGGTTCACATCCCAGCTGATGCCATGACATATGGGGAAAAAAAAAGAAAATCAAAAGATCTTTGGCAGATAATAGCAAACTTTTTTTCTGTGGTTTTGCTTCCTGTAGCCTTCAGGAATTGTAATAGAACATTGAGAATTTTTTTTACCATGACTATAGCTTTTAAAACCAATAAACTACCATAAATCCAACTTATACAACATTTTAAAGTAGAAATCTAGTTACTCATTTTATTTCTGTACTGATTTATCATTCAGACTAGCACCAGATGGTGTAATGTTATAATTGAAATAGATTTCTGCTCATTTAAGTCTTTACAACTTTTTCTTCATTATTGGAGAAACTATTTTATTCATAAGTATTTAACTTTTCAGTATGTAATATCAATTAATGTTTGCTGTTTTTCCTCATAGATATCATTTTTATATACATCCTACTTTTTAAAATATATTCATTTTTACTATTAAAAACTTAATGAAATTAATAGGATGTAGTGAAAACCCACAATGAGATATGTGAACTGTAAGCAAAGTATTTTTTAGTCAGATTGAGTTTTTATCTTGATCCTTCATTTACCTGTACAAAACATACATGTACTTAATGATTAATATTTCTGTAGGGTTATTTTTACCCCACAACCCTCACACAAGATAGGGACTGCATTTTAATCAACTTTTAACACCTTGTGGAGGGGTGTAATCATAAACATATGACTAAAGATATGTGAACAAGATGTATGACCTTTACAATTTACATTTTATTCTGAACCAGTACTCATCAGTGGTCACATTCTCTTACACATATTTTTATTATTATTCACTGTATATAGATGGGGAGTTACCCAGTTTAATTGATAAGTGTCAAACCTTTTGCCCTCACAACATTGACACAAACCACATGATGGAAATATATTATTAGTTTTTATTAGTCATTTATTAGACTAGAAATTATCCATTAATGAATACATATTATTATAAAGTGCTGAAAACTTTGAAATTATTCGAACAAAAGTCAATCTCTGTTAATGTGCTATTTCTTAAATATGATACTATTAAGTCATGCTATCACACTTCCAACGTAAAGCTGTAACAACAAATAGAAAACTAAATTAAATGGCTGAGCACTTTCAAGAACATGTACTTCTCATATTCATAGCCAGTTATGATTCTTTCTTTGAAATAGTTACATAAATAAATACCATATGCAAATTTAATAGTATCATATTGAAGACAAACGTAAAGTATAAATCTACAAGGTTATTACTTAATATTTCTTAAATATTGTAAATCTCCATGCACTCTCCCACTGGTAAGAATTTAAAAAACTTAAGTTAATCACTTGGGTTTATAGTATACATTCTATATATACCAACTCTTTCAGACCATGCTTAAATCAGGACTTGAGTCTATTGTATGCCTGATGTTATAATAAAATATTAAATTGTACAAATCTATATAACCCATCGGTGGAAAAAAGATGGTGTCTCATTTTTAAACACCTACAATTAGACAAACATGTCTTATAAATGTAAACCTATTATTATAAAGCACTAAAAACTTTGAAATTATTCAAATGGAAGTCAATCTCCGATAATGTGCTATTTTTTTAAATATTATAAATCTCTGCACAAGCCCTGATTTAAGCATAGTCTGTAAGACTTGGTGTATATAAAATGTACACTCTAAACTTAAGTGATTCACTTAAGTTTTTTAAACTCTTACCAGCGGGAGAATGTGTGGTTTATAATATTTAAAAAATAGCACATTATCGGAGATTGACACTCTGTTTGAATAATTCCATTAATGAATAATATTTTTGTATTGTTATTTTCACACATGGTAGGTATTGGTTTCTATCCACTTTTAATACCTTGTGGAAGGATGTAATGATAAACATAAGACCAACAACGTGTGAAAAAGATGTATGACCCCCAAGATTCACATTTCATATGTTTATGATTACACCCCTCCACAAGTGGATAGAATCTAGTCCCTACCTTGCATGATAGTGGTATACTGAAAATAACACTACAGAAATGTTATTCGTTAATGGATAATCTCTAGACTAATAAATGACTAATAAAAATTAATAACATATGTAATTTCCTCGGTATTCATGCTCTTTATTTTCTCAATCCTTTTCTGATCTGTTTATTGCTAACTAAATGCATTATTTTTATATTGTTTCCATTGCATATTTTAATTATTGATATTAAATAAATCCATTGTCTTCTTCCTTTAGAATTTATTCATAGTTTAGTCCTCTTCATTATGTAATTAGTTTGTTTTCTACATGAATTTCAAAGTCTATCTTTAACATCTTTCACTTTATCAATACTTCTTTTATTTCTTGGCTCAATTCTTTTTATTGTATACTAATATAATCTAATCGTTATCATTACTAAATCTGAATCTATATCATTCTAAATTGTTTTCATAAGCACATACACACATTTAATACTATCATTATAAAAAGCTTTTCACATGTAATTTTTTTTATAATTTTAAATGCATCTATTTATTATTTTATGATGTTTTTATTACAAAAAATTAGATCTGTCTTTAGACTTACAGCGAATGTGCTTAACTAATTAATAATCTAAAATCAACTTTCAAATTTCCTGTTATCTTTACACAATTACATGTGGAGAAATATTAACATGAAAATCTTAGTTGCAGAGATTTTTTGGATTTGTGACTTTTTTCACCAATAACATTTCCCGCTCCACAGTATATATATAAACTCCGTTAAAAATTTAAATAAACATTAATTTTACTTGATTACGTAGTAATATTTACTGAGGCTATAACCTCGATAATATGCGTATAAAATGCGATAGTAGGGACCTCTACAGGTGTTTTGTATATATTTATATAATTTTTATATATGACATATATTTATTTTATTAGTAAGAATATGCTTTTATATATATCAGAACAATATTTTTTATACAGTAGCATATAAACCATTAATATCAATAATTTGTAATTTTGTCCATTTTGAAATAGAGATGTTCCTATTGGCAATCCACATGTATTTTATTTTTCATTTTACAGTTCGTATTATTTCTCACTCTTTTTCATTATTTCAACTAGTTGATATTTATAGTTCTAAAACGAGAAGCAAACATTTTCCAGATTGTCCTTCAATAATCTTTCAGAAGGGAATTGCTGTCTCCAAAACCATCTTCTAGTACTTGTCCTGCATAGTTACGTTCAGAATTAAAATTATTACAATTTCTTTCAATCATTTCTTCAAATCAGGTTTACACTATCTCATCTGGACTTGTACTATTTTTTTTTTCAGTTCTATATTCGATTTTCTATTTTATATAGCTTATTTATTCAAGTTTCTATTCTTACTACACCTTTTTAAACACATTTAAATCTTTTAGTTCAAAAGCTACACACCTCACGCAAATAAATAAAGATATCTGATAAAGACTAGCACTCTTCTATTGACATAGATCACAATCCTTTACACATCTGCAACATCTTTGGTCAATACTGATCAATGTAAAATTACAACTTAAATTATAAGTGCCAAATTTCATGTGTTAACACAATTGACTATATCTCTTTAAATCAATATATTAATGTCTTTATTCATAAATTTGAAGTGTGTATAATGAAATAAAAAATTTTAAGCATATATAAAGTTATGAGAAAAAAGAGTGATGGAATTAGATTAGAGATATATGAATTTTTAAATATGTTTAAATTTATACCTGGACTAGTAGTGATATGATAATCTTTAGCCTAATCAATGATTATTTGGTGTGTAGAATAAGTTATATTTTTTAAATCGCTACATTTTGATTTACAAGTTCAAATTAATACCACCCACAGCTTTGACACAATCTACTCCAGATAAATGCATTAATGATCCTCATTAATCATTTACTAAACTAGAGATTATCTCTAGCCCAGATATAAATTTGAACATTATTTAAAGATTAATATATTTGTTTTATAATTAAACACAAATGCATGGAGTAATTCACTGTTTTCATGTGTAATATCCATTACAGATACACCTAATAACATTCACTCCACTATATAATCTTGAAGCATATAAATAAAGACATCATAACCAACACTCAGCAATTGGCTCAGATCATGACCCTCTATATATATTTAATCACATATAATTTTTAAATAAAGAAAAATCTTGGAACCTTGAAAATATTTGGATTGTTTTCACATATGGGAAATGCTTTTAGGAATTACAGTCTCTAATGCTGTATAGTATAAGTGCTTTCAAATCATCATCATTTCATTTTCACCTATTATCATTCAACTGCAAGTTGAATATCTCTCCACATCTAATCTAGTTTCTCTGATGCATAAACTCTCCTTTTTTTGTCACACCAACAAACTTCCTTATTTTATCTATTCATCTCACATGTAGTCTCATTCTAAATCTTTACAATCTCTTGGGATGCAGTTTAAGAGTTCAACTGTCCATATGGTATCATCACATTTATCAATATGTTCATGATCTCTATATTTCAATATTTTAATACTTTCGATGACATCAGCCACAATCATTTGTTTTCTTAGTTAAGCATTCCACTGTTGATTTCTTCTTGTTAGTCTACTATGTATCTTTCTACACTTTGTTGAGTAGTCAGAAATCTCTGTATTGCCCTTACTTTTCATGGAGTACCTACATGAAAATGATCATACCACAACAATGATTCATAAGCCAGCGTCCATAGAGTCATCCTAGTTCTAATCTATCAATATCTTTTATAGGGTCTGTTATTATCCTGTGATTTTGGACTTGTTTGGAAAGGCTTGAATCAAATTATGGTAGATGAGGCAGGGGTACTATATTGTCGTATAATTAAAATATTCTAAATTTTAGGTTTATTATTTTTCTTTGACAAGATGTGCTTCATTTATTATTTTCTTATTAATTATTTGTATTACGCTTACTTATATACATGTTTTTTTTTTAGGAATTAAATATTTGGATGAAATAAATTTATCAATGAATATCATGAAGATGACCCAGTTATTAGTATCATTATGCTAGAAGCTTGCCTGCTGCCAGCGACATCTATTAATAATTATTTCTTAAAGATGCAGATTCAAAGCAAAAATAATCCTTTACTCTATCAAAGTTATATACAAGTTGAAAGGTAAATTCTAATAATATTTATTTTATATAGAAATTTAATAAAATGTATTCAAATGAATATATTCATTATATCTAACTCTATTAAGTGACCGACAAAACTAATTGATAGAAAATAAAACAGAAAAAACTAATCGATAAAAAATAAACGGTCTGCATTTATAAATCAAGAAAATTATATATTTTACATACACGCAAAAAAATTATTTAATAAAATAATATCATTTACTTAATAAATAAATAAATAAATTAGCACAAGCAAAATAAATACAGAAATGCAAATGTGTAAGAAATGTTAGGATTTATTATTCAATTTATGACCTTTGTTTAATTCAGTGATAGAGGGTCAGATCTGAAGCGTATGGTCCTTAGATTGATTCCAGTCCTGGCAACTCCAATGCTTGAACTCTTAAAAACTTCTGAACAATAAAACCATTGAATTATTCCATCTATCTATTGAATTCACGATGTTCACCATATATTATTGAGTTTATTGATACAATGGGTCTTAGATAAAATGAAAATAAATTTTGCAATACAAGAATGTTTTTCCACCAAAATCAAGGAATGGCTATGGGCTCACCATTGTCACCCCCATTTAGCAATATTTACATAAAGAATCACAGACATAAAGACAATTCCATATCCACCTAAAGTTTGGTTTCACTATGTTGATGATACATTATGACCCCATGGTGGAGCACTACTAAAGAATTTCTGGACACACATCAACCACATACCCACTTCAGTTAAATTCACAATAGAATCAGAACAAGAACAGCAATTGACATTCTTAGATGTTCTTGTGACAAGACTGCCTCATGACAAAATCAAAACTGCAGTTTATAAAAAACCCACACATATAGGAAAATATTTTAGCATATACATGCAATCACACCACAAATACAAAAGAAGTTTGTTCAGAAATCAATGATTTAAAAAAAAAGATCTATATAAAACACATTTTTAAAAAATGGTTATCCATAATCTGTTATTAAAAAAACCTTAAATAGACATCAAAAAGAACCATCAAAAGAAAAAAAAATATTGGTACAGTAGTGTATCCATAATTATCAAAAATAGCAGGCAAATTAAGAAAAGTTTGCAATCAATATAACATTGGAAAAGCTTTCCAGAGCCATATGATGCTATGATGAATTCCAACACCTACAAAGTCTAAATTTGAAATGCTGAAAAGCAAAAATCACATCTATGAAATACCATGTGAATGTGGAAGAATATATATTGGTGAGACCAGTCATCCCATTGAAAAGTGATTGCAAGAAACACCAACTGATGATTAGAAGAGATAAAACAGTTGGGCCTAAGGTAGTGGACCATGTATGTACTAATAAATATATGTTCAATTGGCAAAATACAAAAATATAAGATAGAGAGAGTATAAAGAAAAAATTTAAAGAAGCTGCTCACATGCCAATGGTGAACTTAGTCAACCTAGTGTGACTATACATAATGTATGGAAACCACTGATAAACTTTGCTCTTACAAAAAAGTGGAGAAATCAAGAGGAATCTTTTACTGACTATTGTCTTTGGAAGGATAGCTTAGTTTTTCCGAGTGTTATTTTAAAAATCAGGATTCAATAATCTAAGGGTCCAGGGTTGATTCCCATGCCACTACTGTTACTGGTAAGGCCAGTAATACCTGAAGAAGAGGGGAGAATAATACCTCTCGAAACATTATGCATATACTAACTTGTGTGCTATTGCTAAAAGTTGAATGTAATTAGAATATTTAAATAAAGTTAATTTTTTATAAAGACATTCAATACTTATATTTAAAAAAAGATGATGGAAATAGTCTAATACATAAATACAACTAAAATACCATCATCACAAACCTTCAGGAAAACAATAGTCTATCCATGAATATATATTTAATGAATAAGAAATGGTAATTTATTCATAATGTATATTAAATAAAATAAAGTAAAATGTAGTCCAATTTCAAAATGCATATTAAGTAAAGGGAATGGACAATTGTGTGCGTGTTCAATAAAAATTCAAATGGTAGTCAATGCCAAAAATATATATTAATTTTAAAAAAAAGGTTTATACACAAAATCTGTATACAATGAACACCAAAGTAAATGTATGCACAAAATTCATAGTCCATGCATAAACATTTATTAAATAAACCAAAGTTAAAGAGAATTCATACACAAAATGTATGTCCATGAAAGTACTCTTATAGTGATGAGTGAAAGCTATCCTTTACTAAACAGAATTCAGGTGTAAACCCAAATGCATAAAAAATTAAATTATAAAAATAAAACTATTCATGGTAGAAAGCCTACTACATAAAAGTCTAACATTAAATTATGTTTCAGCAAATAAAAAAAATACAACAACAACAAAAAAAAAACAACAACCTGAAATTAAAAAAATAATAATATGTTCATGTATGGAAAGTTTTTCAAATGTCCAATCAAAAATTCAACAAATAGTTATTGATTATTATATTTTGGTAAATATTTTAAAGTAAAGAAAACTAAAAGTAGGTATATAAAAATAGTGGAGTTTTTTCTTGACAAAAGTAACATGATAAACTAGTGCCATTGTGTTCAATATTACATTATCTTTTATTGGCATAGAGTAAAAATAATAAAACATCAAATTTTTGAGTGATTGCAGTTTAAAAATCTACTTTGCCCTATATATATTTTATGATATTTATACTTTTTAATATCTCCACATAAATTGCTTTTTGGTTCACTTATCAGAAATTGCTTTCACTTATAACACTTTTCACTATGGTCTACCTTTTACTTTGTTTTATTTAACCCACATTTTGTCTGTGGATTACTTTTTTAAAATTTAATACACATTTCTTATTGCAAAATATATTTTTGGTTAATATACACTTTATTTAATATACATTTGTAACTGTAAATTCAATAAAGAATCTGGATATCATATATTCAGTAAGAAATCTTGATATTTCTTAAAGTTTTGCAGTTCTGTGTATATTTTATTTGCTATCACACATTTATTTGTTGAATAATTGTTATTATATTGTTAAACAAATTTTTCTTTCAATATATATGATTTTTCTTGATTTTATTTAATATTTATATATTGATCTAGCTGATATTCAATAAATATCTCTTATTTAATTACCTATAACATTCACTTTCAAGTAAAAAAAAAATTGTATGAATTGAAAAAAAAAAAATTAAATGAGACAAAATATAAAAATGTAATTGATTTGAAAAATTTGCATGCACTGTTTTATACATATACAAATGTTGGAAGTGCAAAAAAAAGAGATTTATTATAAATCTATCCTATATATATATATATCTAATGTCCCAACTCCTCACTGAAGAGACCCATAGGTCGAAACCGGTCTGGGGATGGGGACCATTTAAAATAAAAATGATTTGAATGCCTTCTCTTGTAGTAGCATTTATCATAAATTAAAAAAAAAAAAAGCTTGTTTAGAGCTATTAGCACGCTCTTAATTTTATATATATATATATATATATATAATGAGCATTAATAGCTCTTAACAAACTTTTCTAAATATCCCTATCTCCAGACCAGTTTCTAACTGTTGGCTGTCATCAGTGAGTCACTAGGATATTCAGACATTAGATCTAACAAAACCAGCTCAAGTTCAGCATTTATCTAATAGTTAACTATTAAGTAGAAAATCTGAAATTTCCAGACATCTATATGTCTTCTAATCCAGCTATCTAATTTAAATAGTCATATAAACATATAAATAAATATATAAATAGCCATACAAATAGATGTCTGGAAATTTCAGATTTTTTACTTAATAATTAACTTTTGGATAAATTCTGGACTTGAACTGATATTTTTAGATCTAATGTCTGCATACCCTAGTGCCTCACTGATGGCAGCCAACAGCTAGGAACTAATCTGGAGAAAGGGATATTCTAAAAAGCTTGTTAAGAGTTATTAACGCTCATTATATAACATTTGTAGTACAAGCTTATTAAATTAAGTCACATGATGTATGACTTCATTTTCTTGCAATTATAGTTTTGCTCTTGAGGCTTTGGTGATGTTATATTGCTAAAGCTGTTAATATATGGTGTATCTGAACTTAGTTCAGTTGCTTATTGCTATTTAACTTAGATAACTGGATTTGAAGCCATATAGATGTCTAAAAATTTAAAATATTCTACTTAATAGTTAACTATTAAATAAAAGGCTGGACCAGAGCTGGAATTTTTAGATTTAATGTCTGACTATCCTAGTGCCTCATTGATGACAGCCAACAGCTACAAACCAGTCTGGGGATAGTATATTCAGAAAAGCTTGTTAAGAGCTATTAACACTCATTATATAACATTTGTAGTACAAACTTATTAAATTAAGTCACATGACTTAGGACTTGATCTTATATATATTGTAACCCTCTCCCAACACCTCTCCCACTTTTTCTAACAACAGATACCTGGGGGTGCCAATTCTATTGATCATAAAATAAACTACTAATAGGAACAAAACATCTACTAAGATCTAAAATAAATAAAGAATTAAAATTGGTAAAGTTCTACCATTTAAATTGACAAGTTATAGTCTATACCTCATCTCCTCCCATCATCCACATGCATTGAACAACCTCTACTGTGTGGTAAAATTAAATTAATAAATAAAAATGTAATGCTGATTAACTATACTGCATGGTTTTAGAGTTAAATACAAAATAAAATATAACATTACTTAACTTTTCATTGTACAGTAATTTAAACTAAGTAACTGAATTAATGTTTAATCTAAAATAATAAGTGAATATCTCAGGGAATTAATTTATTGCATGGCTTAATTTTAAATCTATACTTTCCAACAACTACTAATTACTATTATAAAAGTGTTATTACAAATTAAGCATTATTCTGATAAAATGGTAGCAGTTAGATAATGAAAGAAATAGGGTACATTTTGATTTCAAATCATCATTTAAATAATAACTGAATGATAAAATTTTTAGAGAATCATTAAATAATCAACATTTCATACAGTGTTTGGATCAAGAAAAGCAACATCATCAGATCTGGACATATTCATCTTTAAATTATAGAATAGTGCAATCATATCATATTAGATATGTGAATGTGTGTGCATGTGTGGAAATATAGAACACAAATGCATGTCAAAGAAGAATTCTGAACACAACTTTAAATAAATAAAACATTTATTTACAAGATAATTTAAATAAACATTTGGTTTTATAGTTTACACAATTACATATTTTGGATGTTTCTAACATCAATGGTTAAATGGTCTACATAAGAACAAATAACATAAAGATAACTTTCTGTATTTTATTTTAACATATGCCAGCTATCAGTGCACTCTAATAGACTTATTAAAGAAACATTATAATGCTAGTACTAAAATAATAACACAAACTAAACTTCCTGATATTTTATTTGCAAAATTTACTCAAGCAATCAGTCAATTCTGATAAACATATGACACAGAAACTTTATAATACTACACTAAGATAATTAAATATAAAATTATTCTATATTTGGTATTTTATTTTCAATACACTCAAGCTATCAATCACTTCTGATATGCTCATGAAAATAAAATTCTATTAAACACTGGCATTAAAATTATAAAGTAAAACTAAAGTTCTTGGCATTTTACTTCAAATGCACCTCAAAATAATATTAAAGGGGTTTAAATCTAAGAATAAGAGATCAAACTGTACTTTACAAAGGGGTTTAAATCTAAGAGTAAGAGATCAAACTGCACTTTACAAATTAAATGAATAATTCTATTAATTAGCTACACTTTGTTTTCTATTGCTTGCTCATTCAAATGAGGATGAAACATTATGAGAGTTGATGGTATAAAATATAAATAATTAATATAAAATGATTTGAAACAATAATTAAAAACTTACACATTAATAATGGATTTCTCCATACCTTCCAAATTAATACTATTTTATGCATGTGTCTGAATTATGCTATCTATTATAAAATAATTAATATTACTAAATCTGATCAGTTTACTTATGAAATTGGGATAAAGATTATAATACGGATTATGACAATGGCAACCAAGCGTTAATACTAATTCTGCTTCAGCTGTTCTGTGAGAAAAAATCAATTCCACCTTTATTTTCCTTTTTTATCAGCAAATTATCTTATACTTGGCTATAAATAAATGATGGAAAACATTCCATAGGGCACATGAGGGATAAAAGTCTTTCATAACTCTAATCATTTAAATAACAATACAC
>JAQFVV010000028.1:4177841-4297841 GCA_028023455.1 Epiperipatus broadwayi | reverse complement strand
TGTGTCAAAGCGTCGGCCGGGAAGCGAACCCCGGGACAACTGCTTGTAAGGCGGCTGTGCTAACCACCCGGCAACCAACGCTTGACAAATACTGTTACTTGGCTCTAACAGTAAACATTTTTTTTAAACATTGTTGCATATAAAAAAGAGGAATAGAATTATTTTTAGTATTCCCATCTATAACTCACGATATTATAATATTTTATACTTTTAAGGCATGATTAATTTGAGCATGTATATATGTTAATTGGACATTTAATTTTCCCCATTTATATTATTTTAAAGTAATAAAAAAATAATCATTACTAGAAATATTTTTCTTCTTAACATTTATTTAGACAACAATGTTTTGGACTTACTTAGTAACCTTTTTTTTTTTTTTTAGTTAAGATTTACAAAAACATTGACTACTATATTAATGATTCAATAACTGAGTAAAAGGAGGACGGAAGGGGGGGAGGGTAGCGAAGAAAATAAATAATAGGATTTAGATTTAATTAATTCGTTAGTCGTAATAAATCGATATCATTTAGATTTAATGATTGTAATGAAGCACTGCTCAAAACTTATCGTTTTCTCAGACGAGTACAAAATCCTTTTAAGACAGAAAATATTTATAAAAATGACCCACTTTGAATTCTTTTCTAAATGTGAGGATTAGAAGAGGTTGAGTTTTATGTCAGCCGAAGTAATTTAGAAAACTGTTTTATGGTTCACTGTAGCTTTTGGAGACTTTTAAGTATATGTATGGATAGCCTGCGCTGGAGCAAACCGCAAAAGTTAATATTTTGTCATACAGTTGCACCCTGGAGACTTTATCAAATACCCTCTTAGTAAGAGGTCTTTTAAAAATGGTTTTAAGTAGCGAACTTTGTTATTAATTATTAAATCCAAAAATAGAATGAATTTAAAAAATGATTTGGTCAATGTAGCAGTTGTAAATGATTAAAACCACCATTTATTACGCTATTAGTATTGTTTAAATGTTATATTTTCTACTTTTATAATCAGACATATAAATACTCACTCATTCCGTTCCTATATATATATAAATAATCGAATGATTAGTCGATCAATATTTTGGGAACATTTGAGCGTGAGAAGTATCGTGTTGGGTTCGAATCAGAAACCTTTAATTTACAGACCACTCTACCAATATACTAAATCATATGCTATATATTTACGGTAGGATATTCAATTTTGCTAACATTCCAAAATGTGACATATATATATATGCATTGAAAGACGCTAAAAAAATCCCTAATAACGAACACATCATTTATTTTCCAAAATAATGTATCAGCAAGACTGAAAAAAAGTAAAAATTGTGCTATTGAAACCAAAATCATGAAAAGTCTCAGTAATGGACCATCAATTTAAACACATTCATCATCATCATTAACCATTATTACTTCACTGCATGAAGAAAGACTCTTCAAGTTCAATCCATCTACTCCGATCTTTAGCTTCTCTTTTCCACATCACCCCTGCACACTTTCTTATTTCATCCTTCCATCTTACATGTGGTCTTTTTTTTGAATCTTTTACAATCTCTTGGAATCCAGTTTAAGATTTCAGTTGTCCATCTATTATCATCTCTGCTAGCAATATGTCCAGTCCAACTCCACTTCAGTCTTTTATTTTTTTCAATGAGGTCAGTAATACCTGTTTGTTCTCTTACCCATATTTTGAATTTTCAAACTCTTCTTGTTACTCCTAACATGCATCTCTCTATACTTCTTTGAGTGGTCTGAAGTCTCTGTATTTCTCTTGTATTAAGTGTCCAAGTCTTAGATCAGTAAGCAAGAATTGGTAAAACACATTTATTAAAAAGCTTCCTTTTCAAACACATAGGCATATTTCCTTTTAGTATCAAGTTATTTCTACCAAAGGCTCTCCAACCAAATTTAATTCTATGATTAATTTCATCCATTATGTTTCCATCTGTATTAATAATCTGATCAAGGTATTTGTAGCTGTTAACTTCTTCTAACTCATCATAATCAATCTTTATTTTCATATTTTCAGAAAATCCACTGGACATTACTTTAGTCTTTTAAACATTTATCTTTAGTCCACCTTTCCTACTTTCATCTGATAACTCCTGCAACATTAACTGCAGCTCTAAAGCATTATTTGCAAAAACAACTACATCACCTGCAAAATCTAAATTACTTAAATAATCTCCATTTACTTTCATTTCTTTAGCTTCCCATTTAAATCCACAAAATACTTCTTACAACACTGCTTTAAAAAGTTTTGGAGATATGGAGTCACCCTGTCTTACACTCTTCACAATGTTGTCTTTCCCAGTATCATTATGTAATCTAATTGTTGCTGTTGCATTTTTATAAATATTCTTCAAAATATGACAATATCCTGGATCTACATCTTGATGATCCAATGCTTTAATGACTGAAGAAATGTTTACAGAATCCAAAGCATAATGTCAACTCATATTTATTTGTGGTTTCTATAACTTCTCTCAATACCTGGATATAATCTACTGTACTAAAACCACTTTTAAATCCAGCTTGCATAAAGTAATAAAAACTGCTATGGTGTTTTAAGATATAAGCGACCATTCAATATATACTTGAATTTACAATTATACAGCACTGTCTAATATTTTTAGACACCACTTATTAGGTTCTATCTGTAATTGATGAATATTCAAAAAGTATTAGGATTGAGTATAGTCTATTAATAGTATGGAAAGTATGTAGAAATACTTTTTTTCTGTAGATTTATAATTCAGAAGAAAATAAACAACAAAAGCCAAAAATTTCAACACATTTTCTCAAAATATAAATTCTTCATAAAATATTATCTGATGCAATCAATTATAGAAATTGATGTTATTCTATGCAACAATAATGAGTAGAAGAGAGTGCTGCTTATAACGATATTGAATAAGTTCTACAGACATCTTACTGTATGATATGAGTTTAATGGTTATTGTAGAAATACTGCAGAACATTTAATTATTAACAAGAAATCTTTTTACTCTATTTTTTGAGTCAGAGAATGTGTTGGAGTCCATATAAGTTGTAATGATGATTTAATAGTAATCAAAACACATTTTCCAATTGTTATTTTTTTGGTCATTATATAAATTATAAAAATAATCCTCATCATTACTACATATAAAATATATCTTCTCATAGGTAACAGTTTTGCCATTTTCTGACAATAAATATGACATCTAATAAAATGTTTATTGATCAGAGATCATTAAAAGATTCATATAATTGAAGAAGCACAATTGGAGGTTTGAACCATAGACCTTCAACTTCAGAATCTGCCAATCTATACTCCACTAGACCATATAGTGCAATGCACACAGCATTATACAATCAAACATCACATAATCACCATTCTTTAGGCTTACACAATCTAATTTTTACAGAGACACAACTCTCCATATAGTGGTGCCACACAGTGCAAACTTGAGTAATTAATGGTAACCTTCCTGCATCCATTGATTACTCTGGTTTGCACTGAGTGGCACTATTGTATGGAGAGTTTTGCCTCTGTATACAGCATTGTATTTATGCTGTCATATACATGATTTCCCTAGACCTTCTATAAAAATATTTGATACTTCTTTACTGGAATAATTTATAAATGTATCCAAATGTTATACATCTCTAGTTACTCAATGTATGAAACATCTCTCTATACTTAGTGGTATGATTATGATCTTTTGACCACTTTATTTGTCATTTTAAAAACCCATTGTCTGCCTAATTTTCTTATTACCAGATTGAGTAAAAATTGAGTGATTTTATCCATCAAATAAAGTTCTAACCCATTTCTATTCCCAAATATATTAATGTACAATAATCAGAATTGTTTTAATTTAGCTTTTAATACTTAAATTATTTTACATTCAAATTCGTTAAATGTAACAAAATTTTTTAAATAACATTAATAATTGAAGAAAAAATATAAGAAAAACATAAAAATAGCCTGTAGTAAAACAAAAAAATACATTTCAACCAATTATAACATGCAATTGCATTTCTTTTTCATATTGTAGAACTTACAAATGCTGATTATTCACTTCTCTTGTCTTTTGTTCATCTAAAATTAAATATTTTAAATAAAAATCTAAATATAGCCACATTTATTAGTCAATATGTGTAAAAAAATAATCATAAAATACATAAATATTTATGAAAAATATTTGCATTTTGCTAGTTGTCACCTAATGGCATTGATATGCAAATAGCAGTCAAGTACTATTCACTTGTCTTGAATAGTGGTCAAGCACTATTTACTTGTCTTGATTATTTTTCTTGTAAAATTTAAAAATTTTCAAATCAAAGTTTATATTTAGGTAAATTAATGTAAAAACTTAATTATGAATGTAAAATATTATGGGAAATAAATTTATTTAGGTTCAAAATCTATTATGAAAGCATAAAACATTTTTGTTTGATTTCTGATTTTACCAGCTAGATATGCCTGGTGAACAGTGGTCAATGTTGACAGTTAGCACTTTGTGGCACCTTATAATGTAAAAGAGGCTGGACAATATGACAATAGACATGAAGGAAAAATATTTTTTTTGCAAAAAATACTGCCAAATGTGGATTTTTTTAAAATTAAAATTTTAAATATAGATTAAGCTACAAATTTAAGAGTCCAATGAAGAATTGCGAATAAAAATAGTTGAGAAATGGCACAAAATGTAAATAATATGTTTCTTTTTGGTAATAATCAGAGAACTGGTTGGTTACCCATTTTTTAATTTACATACTTGCATGCTTTTAAATCATTTGAGGGTGGGACCATTTTTAAGCAAAGCACTGTAGTTACAAAGATACAAAATTTAATCTTCACATTATATATATTGATAATATTAGACAGTTAATGAACACTGGAGATTATTAATTGTAACTTCAGGAATGTAATTAGTTTCTTTTACTAATATATTATTTCTTTTTATATATTCTTAATATTCAGTTAGAAACCATCTTGATATTTTTATATCACTTTAAAACTTGTTTTTTAAACTTTTGTAATTAGTATAAAATGTTAACAAATCTTTAAATTGTTACATTTTCATTTACCATTGGCAAAGTCCCTCCACTCACAACTTTGACGCCATCCATTTCTGATAAATATACTTATGATCATTACTAATCATTTTCGAAACTAGAGATTATCTCTAGCACAGATATAAACCGATTTTTTAAATTTACACACACACAGAGTTATTCACCTTTCTCTGTCCCGTATGTAATATCTTTATAGATATAATAAACATCTCCACACTTCCCCATTTTTTTCAAATTCATATAAATAAAGATATAATAAAAAACAAATGCCCCCCAAGATGCACTTCGTGCTGAAGCAGCACCCATCAGTTGACCCAGATCACTATCTCTCATATATATCTCTATTATATGCAAAGTATTTATCTAGAGTAAATTGTTACATTTTCATTTGCCATTGTCAAACTCCCTCCACTCACAGCTTTGACGCCATCCATTTCAGATAAATACAATAATGATTATTGCTAATCATTTTCAAAACTAAAATCTTGAAATTGAGAATTAACACTGTAATAGAAGAAACAACAACACATAATGATTAAACGAAGAATATCTATAATTTCCTGCACTTAAAATTAGCTATATTAATTATTCATTAATTTTTAAGTCTGTATATAAGAAATAAAAATAGCATATTTTATACTAGATTATCTTGTTTATTAGAAATTATGCTCAGGTTTCATTTATCCTAGGGAAAAAAATATAGTTTGGATAACTGAAACTACAGACTTTTTCTAGTAACAATAGAAATTATGCAATCCGTTACTAATAGAAGTATTTACAAGGTGTATGGAGTTCCAAATCATAATTATTTTAAAAAAATAAACAAAAGATCTAAAATGGATTATAGTGGATGTAGCAATATCTTTAATAGATTAAGTGTATTAGCAAATTACTATTAAAAATCTCAACATTAAAGAATTAAAAACATCAACAACGGAGCTTTATCAATTGCTGCATTTGTATAGAAAGCAGTTTTCTTACAAAGTCAAGACATGAATTTAATTTGAAAAGTTAATGCTTTAGCTTTTGTTTTTCACATGACCTGGAATACTAGTCATGCTAAAAGAAATTTAATAACATTTAAGTTACAAGCAGGATAAAACATATAGCCATAAAATAAGTTCCTATTATTGACCTTTAAAGGCATATTTTATTATTGTCAAGATCTAAAGGGTTCACATTCAATCTGAATTAATTGGATTAGTATTGATGCATTCTAATATTTATAATTGACCTTTTTCTATCATCTAATTGAATTGTTTTATTTTTATCATTGCAAATATATGAAATTGTTAATAATAAACAAGTTAATATAGATGACAATCTTTCAAATGATATATTCTTCTCTTTTCTTCAGATGCTACTGACCTGACTGGAGATATAATAGCAAGGGAATTGACTTTGTAATCTTTAAATTCATGAATACTGATTTTAAATTATCACTTTAACCAAAATCGGTGGCCTCCCTTCAATGACAATGACAGTAACAATTGAATATATTTATGTATGAGGGTCCTATTTTTTTCATCACTTTATTATATTAGATTCAGTAATCTGTACTGTTTAGACAACAATCATTAACCTCACTCTTAAAATGATAATCTGGAAAACTCAGAAATTTTTTTATTTATTTTCTTATAAATAAATATATTAAGTTTCCATTGATTATTGTCTTTGGTAGAAGAGCCTAGTTGTTTAGAGCAACACCTCAATTTTATAATCCATAAGCCTAAACTCTACCATTCTTCTATCCATGCTAACACTGTCACTTGTCAGCCAAGTGTTATCTGAATAAAAGAGAAAAAATACTAAGAATTCAGTTTCAATACTAGCACTGATGCTAGTTAGGCTAACAGCACATGAGGTATATTGAAAAAATATACTATTTGAAACTTTATGAGGTACACTAACCTGTTCTATTAACAGTTCAATGTCCACATTGCCACAAAATTATAACCACTGCAGTTCTAATATCTAATGAAGGGTCTGTGGAAGTCATAATAAAGTACTCTAAATAAAGATACTCATATTAATGCTTACATTGATTTTCTACATTTTCAGTACGCAATTATCATACAATCTTCTTGGTAACTAATTATTGGATAATATAATCAAATAAATCATTTTATTTATTTATTTAATAAATAAATATATTTATTTATTTCTTTAATAAATATATATTTCAATATATTTATAATCAAAATCATTCATGGATAAACCCACAAAATATAATATTTATATCTAACTCATGAAAATCATCATATCAATATATATATATATATACTGTGTGTATATATATATGGCTGCAGAAAAAAAATTGCTGTTAATTGAAAAGAGACCCTTTGATTTCTCTTGAAGGACTAACATGAACCAAGCATGGCAAATCCCTAAGGTCCACTCCATACATTCTCATCATTGCAGTGGTCCTACCATATAATTATTCATATAGTATATGAACATGAGCTTTTTACCAACATTCATGAATTTATTAGCTTTTTACCTCTAAGTTTAAAATCAAAAAACACAATTGTCTTTCTTCTCAGTTGAGTTTTCGTGAAGGCAAAATAAATGAGTATGAATAAAAAAAATTTTCATAATAAAAATTTACAATTATGACAGTGAGTCTCAAACCAAGGTATCAGTTGGTGACCAAAGGCTAAATGTGCTAGGAATATCCTGGTTGCAGACCTAGGGTACCATTTGATGACAACATTTTAATTAAATATTTACAACTGCAGATCACTTTCAAGAGGAAAAAAGATTGCATGATTGGATTTTGTGAAGATAAAAGAAAAGGTAAAGAGAGATCTGTTTTAATAAGTGGACATGCACAGTACTACAAAGACACCCATATCGGAAGTACAAGTGGTGTAGGATTCATTATAAATAAAAAGTGGAAGAATAACAGTGTGGAGATTGATGAGTAGTAAGGTAAGATATCCAAGTTAATAGAATATATCAAATACAGATAATTCAGATTTATGCCCAAATAAGTTCTCATAAAAACAAAACAAGTTCTCATAGTGATGAAGTAGAAGAGGATTTTTATATGGATGTACAAAAGGCTTTTCATCAGACAAACAGCATTTTAGAATTGTCATGGGAGATTTTAATGCTAGAATTGGTAAAATATTGAAGGTAAATTTGGTTATGGTAATAGAAATGACAGCTCATAGACTTGTCACTTGTGGACTTTCAGGAAAAAAAAAACCCTTTATAATGTGAATTCTTTTTTTTGAGAAAAATGTAAAACAGAAATTGAGATGGAAGCATTCTAATAAAAGTATAACAGAATTACATTGTTTTTATAAACAGCAAATATGTATTTCAAGATTGTAATGTTCTTAATAAATTCAACACAGGATGTAATCATTGATTAGTGAGATGTAAAATGTATGTTAATGCAAAATTAGAGAGTCAAAAATTATTAAGAAAAACAATAGCCACAGTTGATATTCTTAATCTTCAGAAACATTCAATAAATGTAAATTAGATCTTGTAAATTGTTCTCAAATTTTTAGCAGATTTTTAATATGATTAAGGTTTAAATAAAATCAATAGGAAGATAACTGATACACTTCTAAAAACTGTAACAAAGATAGCTGGTACAAAAAAATAATAATTTTTACTAATAAAATTTCTACTGAGACAAGACAATTTATGAAAAAAAGAAGAAATATGAAAATATATAGAAATGGTGCATTAAAATGGGGTTGAATATCTCAAATTTTGTAAAATGGTATGAAAAAGAGTTGATAATAATATAATAAAGTATAAGTGTGAACTATAAAGAAAATCTATAGAAGAAAATAAGTCTAGAGTGTAAAACAGCTTATTGGTATTGGCGAGGAAGTTATTTTAGAAATAAATAAAAAAGATGGAACTTTTGCTAAAAAGAAAGAGGACACAATGAAATGTGTAGAAAAGTTCTATCAAGAATTGTATAGCAATAAAGAACAAGGAAAATTATCTCCAGCTACTATATATTTTGAATTGCACAGGATTTTAATTGAAAAAGTGAAACATGCAATTAAATTTATGAAGAAGGGAAAAGCTCCAAGTAATATTAAAATTATAATTGATATTTTAAAAGAATCAGCTGAAGAAAAAAAATGTCAGTTATGTGTCACATGTTTAAATGATAAAAATGTAGCAAATGATTGAAAGAATGCAGTATTAGTATTAATATTTAAAAAGGTAATAATGAAGATATTAGCAATTATAGACATAGCAGTCTTTTATCAGTTCTATAAAAAGTTTTACCAACATAATTACAACTTATCTATAACTCATCTACAGCAAACTTTAGATTTTGACCAATCAAATGAACAAGCTGGTTTCAAAAGTCGTTTACTACAGTGGATTATATCCAAATAAAGACCAATGAATTTGAGTTGCCATTATTCTTTGGATTTATAAATTATGAAAAGTCATTTGATTCTATAAGCATGTCTTAAGTGATTAAAGCATTATATTACCAAGATGTAGAACCATTATATTGTCATTTATAAAAATACAACAGCAACAATTAGATTCCATAATGTTACTTAAAAAAATAACATTGAGAAGAGTGTAAGATATGGTGATTTCACATTTTGAAAACGTTTTTACAGCAGTTTTGAAAGAAGTATTTTGTGGATTAAAATAGGAAGCTAACAGATTAAAAGTCATCTAGATTTTGCAGATGATGTCATTCTTTTTGCAAATAATGCTTTAGAGCTTCAGGAAATGTTATAAGAGTTATCAGATTAAAGAAGGAAAGTAAGATTAAAGGTAAATGTTACAAAGACTAAAGTAATGCTCAATGTATTTTTTCCAAAGAAGAAAATAAAGATTGATATCGATGAGTTAGAAGAAGGTAACAACTACAAATATTTTGATAACTACAAATACTTTGGTCAGCTTATTTACAGATGGAAACATAATGGATGAAATTAATCATGGGATTAAACTTGGTTGGAGTACTTTTGGCTAAAATAATTTATTATTAAAAATAAATATGTATATCATAGCATTTGAAAAAGGTTTTTAATAAATGTTTTTACCTGTTCTTGCTTTCAAATCTGAGACTTGGACACTTAATAGAAAATCAATACAATAGATAACTCAATGAAGTGTGGAGAAATGTATGTTAGGAGTAAGAACAAGAGCTCAAAAATTAAATACTTGGATGGAAGAATAAACAAGTGTTACGGATTGAAAGAGTTAAAAGACTGGAATCAGACTGGACATATTGCTAGAAGAAAGGATAGTAGATGGGCAGTTGAAATATGGAAATGGCATTCCAAGAGATTGTAAAAGACCTAGAAAGAGACACATGTGAGATGGATTGATGACATAAGAAAGTGTGTTGGATTGATGTGGAGAAGAGAGACTAGAAATCCCAACAGATGAATTGAATGTGGAGTGACCTTCATCCTATAGTGAATCTATAATGGTTGAAAATGATGATTCAGATAAACATTACTGCTTGGGCACAGTTTTAAAAATTTAGTCCTATGGTCAAGTTTAATTAATCTTGTATAAATTTCTTGTAGCAATGATGTTCTGTGATTAATGTGTGAATAGGGAAGACATTATAAAAAAATAATTAAACTTTACCATAAGTAAATGGAATCTTTATTATATAAATGAAGTTAAAGCCAATTTTATTAATGTGCAGCAAAATAAAACGGCTTCTGCAAGATAAACTAATGTTATTATGTATGAGACAAAACCTTCGAAGGTTGTGCCTTAAAAATGCTTACGTGATAGCTAATCAGATGTAATAATGACAGCATGCGATATCTTATTGGCTGTCACATAATCATTTTTAAGGCACAACTGTCGAAGGTTTTAGCTTTCACGTTATTATTATAGCATCTGCTTCTGCTTAATAAATTTTATATATGAGACAGGAGCTGATATTATAGCTACAAAAGAAGAGATACAATGTATATCAACATTTCTTACATCTCAATTGAAATTAAGACTCTCCCTCCAGCAGGTCCTGTATTTGAATTGACTATTTTTACCAGTTTAATAAAGATGTAAATTAATTAATAAATGAGAACTCCGTTATATAAATGAAGTTAAAATCACAGCTATGTAGCAATCAATAATACCGGTTCTTCCGGCTGAAAGAAAACAATAGCAAACCTGTCCAAGCTAGTAGTAGTTAAAAGGAGGTTTCTTTATACCAGTCATTCATATTGTTATGTATGAACTAATAGTTGGACATTACAGGTATAAGAGTTGAGATACAATGTACAGCAACATTTCATATATATATATGCACTATAACTGTTTATTTTAACACTTATTTTAATAACAATTAGCAGCATTTTCATGGCTATTAACATTATAACAATTATCTATTCATATCTTTTTACAAAAGTTCTATGTCGGCCAGACGTGTATGTGAACCTGCAGCATTACTTAGGTTGACGTTCAAATAGAGTAAAAGGGATTTAAGCACACAATCCTACAAAAAAAAAAAAAAACATTATAACAATCGACTATTAACTAATATCGAAAAAAAAACCATTATTTATTTGTTTGGATGATATTGCCCTCACCGATTAACCAAATTTTTTTGTCTTTATATAATAAACCAGGCTTGAGTTGAAAACATATTAGATTATTTAAAATAATATTAAAGTATACACTGTACTATAGTGTCGTCGTCATCATCATCATCATCATCATCATCATCATCATCATCATCATCATAATAATAATAATAATAATAATAATAATAATAATAATAATAATAATAATAATAATAATAATAATAATAATAATAATAATAATAATAATAATAATAATAATAATAATAATAATAATAATAATAATAATAATAATAATAAACCCAGCCATTTAAAAATAAGTATATCTAGTTCAGTTGCAAAAGAAAAAAAAATGAAAGGAGAGGGACATATATAGAAAAGTACTCTAAAAATGAGTTTAGCAGTGACTATAAAACCACACTGTGGAAAACATGTGTCTCTACACCCAAATATGCTGGCCCAATACTTGTTAATTTATTATAATGTCTTTTAATTTCCTCAGTAGAAAACATTCTTAAATACTTCAATATCATGTCTACTTCAATGTATTGTATTCTCCATCATATTTTTCCAGTGGAAACGATTAGCTCTACATTTCTTTAGAATGTCTTTGAGATAAACCTTATGGGGGTCAACCTCTTCTATGAAACCCATATTAAAATTTACCAACCAACACTCTTTTAGGAAATCTTCCATTGTTTATTTATTTTACTTGCTCATTTCAATAAAGATGTGATATCATAATAGTAAACTTAATACTATCAGATTCTGCGAGGTTAAGAACCTCTTGCCATTGTATTTTTAAAACTTTACAGGCTCCTTAAATGAAATTTTGCTGATGCCTTTATATTGTGCTGATAGGGTGTCCACGTTTTACATCCATGCAATAGATTAAGTAAAATAAGAGCTTTATATACAGCTAACATAGTTGCAGTTATTTTTTATATTACATATAATAATAGTAGACATTCACTTAATACATATAACTATAAATACTTAGTAATATAGTACCAAATAATATGTAATCTCTAGATGGATGAACTATTTGCGCATCAATACATTGCTGTCTAATGTCAAACTTTTGCAAATGTGAAAATGAATGTTTATATTTGCATTTTAAAATCATTTGTGACGTGGCTATCCTTACAAGAATGGGAAAATACAAATACAAATGGTTCATTTTATATTTTTAAAGCTAATTTTGACAATGTAGAGCACCGCATCGTTTTAAATGATGCTTGGATAATTTACTGATCTAATGTCTCTATCATCATCATCACTTTCAATTATAATCAACATATTGAAAACTGAAGGTCTGTCCAAGTTTAATCCAGTTTCTCTGTCTACAGTCTTTTTTCCGCACGTTACATTCACAAACAACATTATTACAGTCATCCATCTTGCACGTGATCTCCCTCTAAGTCTTTTACAATAGTCTGCAATCAATAATCCGATTATGTTTATATATATAAAATAAAAATTAAAAACTGACTTCCATATATATATATTGAATAGGTAGGTAAAACAAACTTTAAATAGCATGTCACAAAATAAACATAATTATGATATCTTCGAAAACAGAAAGTGTAGAAAAAGCATTACACATTAAATTATTCAGCTATTAGACTTTTAATGTTATTTTGTTTTCATTCTATTCGAGAGGATGGGTTATTTTACATACGGGCACATATATGTAAAAGTTCACAAAATATTTAGTATGGTCAGCGTCAGTTTGTTGAATTATAAATACGCACAATATAGCAATAATAGTTTAAATTTTGTTCTGAAGAGTAGAGTTTTAATAATAAAAACCTGCTATCACTCAAATTTAATACTTGCCGTCAAAACTCTCAAATGCGTTTAAAGATAATAAATAAAACAATTTACAACAGAAAATTTTTATTTAAGATAAATGTCTAAAAGATATCTCCTGCAAAAAAAAAATATTTTTTTTTTCAACAATCCTATAGATAACAATATATCTTTTAAAACTCCTCTCTAAAAAAAGAAAATAGTAATAATTTTGGTCCGTTATTTAACTATAAATATTTTTCATCGATTAGTTCTACAAGATCAATTTTTAATTCTATATATATGTTAAATGTTAGTTTTATCGTGATTGACAATACTTGATTCTTGAGTGACTTCGTCTCCTAAATCGATATTTTTCAACTTACTACAATTTATTCTACAGGTGTCAAACTTTTCTCATCCATATCTTTGATATCATACACTTTAGATAAGTTCCTTAACAATTATTACTAACCATTTATTAGACTAGAGATTATTATTATATCATTCCTAGCCCAGATATAAAACTCAAACTCAATTAAACATTAATATATCTATTATTTTTTGTAATAAACATAACCACATACCATTAATCCGTTCTTCAACAAAAATAAAGTATGTAGGCAATAGGGTGACACGAAACTAACAAGCAAGAACATTTGGTTATTGTCGATAATAAGTTTTTAATAAAAAACACCAATTGAATAATTGATGTTTGGATTGCCAATGATTGCAACAATTTTCTGGAATTGTTAATAAGGGATCAAAAAGTATATTTGAATAGTAGCAGAAAGAAAGTACATTCATGCCACTAACTGAGTGTTGAATTATAAATCAGCTGAATTGATATATTGAAAGATTTCATCAACTTTGACTATTTAAATTCATCATGTTCTCACAGTGCAGGACAGCGGTAAAAGTTCACCAAAACTCTCCATATAGTAGTGCCATCAAGTGCAAGTTCTCGTAATCAATGAATGCAGGAAGGTTTGTGCATAAAATCTCTATCTAGTGCCTACTCATCCAACATTCCCAGACTAGTTTCTGGCTTGAGGCTTTTATCAGTGAGGAGCATTGGATTTAAGAACACTGCATTTAGAATCATAATACCTAATGCATATGAAATGGTGATCATGTGATGTTTTGGCCATTTAGTAACATAAGTTATTATAGAATCTCAATGTTTAGAGTGTTATCATAAATGGTAATGATTTTCTGTCATTAGATGATTTTTTTCATGTAACTCTACATGATAAATTGCATTTAACATTATTATTATAATTTTTTTTATTGGGTTTATTGATCATAATTTAGCTAAAATAATTGCATTACAGTTATAAATCTGTACTCATAATTTTTACTAGTGTTTCATTAAAAGTTGTTGTACTGGACAATAGTAGAATGTAAATTAAAACTTCTTTCAAGAATGAAAAGATATATGAATTGGAAGCACTGTCTAATATTAAATAGGACATGGCCAGAACTTAGATAGTTTGATGAAAATGTACAAACTCTAATAATTTGACAAGTGGACATGTACTTTATTTTAAAGGCACAAATATTGCAAGCTCAAATGTAATATGATTTATAATAAATAAAAAGTGAGAAACAACATTGTGCATATTGATGGTATATCTGATGGAGGGGTGAGACTAATTATTCAAATTAATAGGAAATACTAAATGCAAATAATTTAAGTTTATCATTCAACAAATTCTTATTCTGTCTAAGAAAAAGAGGATTTTTATGCAGATGGATAAAGTGCCTTTGATATTATTGAAAACTTTTTAAAATTGCTATGGAAATGTTGATGCTAAAAATGGAAGATGGCTGAAAGATGAACTTATTGCAATACATTTGGTTATAAAGACAGAAGTAAGAGAGGTGATATAGCACTGTAGAATTTTTAGAAAAATAAAAACTGTACATTATGAAATTCTTATTTGAGAGAAATGTTAAACAAATAATGGATATGAATGTATTCAGTGAATTTAATTATATTTTGCCAAAAAGAATATATTTATTTTAAGATTGTAATTTCTTAATATATTTAAGTTGAAGAGTGATCCTTAAATAGATGCAAGATATACTAATATAAAATTGAAAAAACTAAAAAATAGCAAGAAGGTTGGTATTATTAGTAGATATTCTTAATTTTGAAAAACTTTCCAATGAATTTAAAATCAAATTTCTAAAAATGCTCCAATGAATTTAAAGTCAAATTTTAACATTGGTTTAAAATATTAAGTTGTAAATCCTCACTTTCATAGAAAATCTTTGAATGTTTTCTTAGAAAAAGCACTGTTATATTGTAACTTTACATCAATATTAAAAATATCTCAATTGATAATGACCCACATTTATTTATTTTTGGCATATACAATTTAAAATAAGAATGTTAGGAAAATAAAATTATGTAAAGAAAGAATGATAAAAGAAAGTTATATATAAAGAGGGAAAAACCTGTCTTAAATAGGATGAATTATATAAAAGTCAGATTAAAATAAAAACAAATTAAAAATGGTATAAAAAGAGTATTATTTTCAAGTGATTTGGTAAGAGTATAAAAAGGACAAAAAAAAGGAAATTATTGCTATTTTAATATATATATATAATATAAATAAAATGTCCGTTAATTAAAACAAAATTGTAATTATAATTAAAATAATAAATTTAATGGATTACAAACAATTATAAACAATCATTAAATCTGCAGAAGTATTTTTGGTTAATTTCTTAAACCTGCCTCAACTGCCATTAAATTAAAAAAAAGCAAAAGCAAATGTCTTCAATTCAAATCCCACGAATCTCATATTTTAATGTCAGCAGCTTGTCTATTTATTAAATGCATTTTATTTCTATTTATAAAAATTGCCTGGGAATAAAATGCATTTAATAAGTAGACAAACTGCTAACATTAAAATATGAGATTTGTGGGATTTAAATTGATAACATTTGCTTCTGCTTTTTTAAAAAAATTAATGGCAGTTGAGGCAGGTTTAAGAAATTAACCCAAAGTACTTCTGCAGATTGGATTGTTTATAATTGTTTGTAAACCTTAAAATTTATTATTTAATTATAATATATATATATATATATATATTATATATATATATATATATATATATATATATATATATATATATATATATGAAGAGATCAGCATCTTATGAATGGTGGCTAATATCAGATGTCTCCTTTATTCTTTTGACAGAAGTAAGGGTCATAAAATATTCACAGTCTTCAGGTCTATTTTTCTAATGAAGATTTTGCAATATAATTTCAAACAATTTTTTGCTTATTTGTAAAGTAATTTTGATTATTTTTACACACTAATTGATTGATTATTATAAATAAATATGCAGGTAAATTCTCAATTTATTAATTTATGTTTATTTTTAGAAATAAAATTTAATTAAGCTAATGTTAATAGAAAGAAACAAAAAATCAACATATTTTATTATGTATTATCTGTCAAAATTAACTTGGTGTTATAATTTTTTTTTAAATATTGTGATATTTGTAAGAAAATATCAAATTTTAAAGTAAAATTTCATAAAGTTATCATAAATCTATCTTCATTCATTAAAAAAAGGCAAAGTTAAAATACAAATGAATTCATTTGTTTTAATTTTAATATTTACATAAAATCTATGATGTTTATGGCACATTGTTATAATTAAATATCAGATTTAAATATTTAAAATGATCAAATATATAATTTTTAAAATATTATTTGCTTATAAAATTAACTAAAAGAAAATACAGTTCAATTAATTGAGTTTAAATATAAAATAAAGATTTTATAAAGACAAAAATGTTGAGCATTTCCAAAAACTTTCACTAGATAAAACAATTAACAAAACAAGGAAATAAAGTTTTATGGAGTTAGATTTTCAAAGAATATAATTTGGAAAACTTATAAAATGTGGGGATTTTAATTGCAGTTTTATCAGAAAAAAGAAAGAATGGAATGGTTATAAGAAATAAACAAAGGGTAGCTTATTTAGATATAAATGTAGATGCGGAGAAAAAATGGCTTTGTAAAAAATTAATAGTTTGCAAGTTATTTATAAATGTAGTGGAGTAGTCAAAAGAATTTATAAAAGAGTACTTAGGAAAAAAGAAATTGTTACAATTGGATATGAGAATATGCAGGGTGGAAGGAGACCAGAAAATTGCATGAAATTAAATAAAGCAGTTAAAAATGATGAGTTTGAGATACTAGCAGTAGTGGAAACAGATCTAAGAAAAGAAAAAGAACCCACACTGGAAGACTTAGTGTGACAGGGTATAAAAGTAAAAAAAAAGGGAATGGTGGTGTAGGAGTTATGTCAAAAATATTTAAATACTGTTAAATGTCAAGAACATTTGTGGTCTGAGATAAGGTCAGAAAGACAAGAATGGATGGTGGCTATAGGATATATCGCCAATGGAGAAGTTCAAACTATATTGGAGTAAAACAGTACAATATATGAATGCATAGTTAAAGATATATAGAATTTCATATAAGGGGTAGAAAATATGTTTATAGGGGATATAAATGGGCATATTAAAGAAATAGATGTCATCATCATCATCAACCATTATCAATTCACTGCAGGGTGGTTTCTCCAAGTTCAATCCATCTTCCCCAATTTTTAACTTCTCTTCTCCACATCACTCTTGCACACTTTCTTATTTTATCCATCCATCTCACAAGTGGTTTTTTCAGGATCTTTTACAATCTCTTGGAATCCAGTTTAAGATTTCATTTGTCCATCTAGTATCATCTCTTCTAGTAATATGTCCACCCCAACTCCACTTCAATCTTTTAATTTTTTCAATGACGTCAGTAACACCTGTTTGTTCTCTTACACATATATTGCATTTTCAGTCTCTTCTTGTTACACCTAATATGCATCTCTCATTACTTTTTTGAGTAGTCTGAAGTCTCTGTATTGCTCTTCTATTAAGTGTCCAAGTCTCAGATCCATAAGTAAGAACTGGTAAAACACATTTATTAAAAACCTTCCTTTTCAAACACATAGACATATTTCCCTTGAGTATAAAGTTATTTCCACCAAAAGCATTCCAATCAAGTTTAATTCGATGATTAATTTCATCCATTATGTTTTCATCTGTATTAATAACCCGACCAAGGTATTTGTAGCTTTTAACTTTTTCTAACATATCATAATCTTTATATATCTTAGACTTGGACACTTAATAGAAGAGCAATACAGAGACCTCAGACCACTAAAAGAAGTATGGAGAGATTCATGTTGGGAATAACAAGAAGGGATCGAAAACACAATGTATGGGTAAGAGAACAAACAAGTGTTACTGACCTTATTGAAAAAAATAAAAGACTGAAGTGGAGTTGGGCTGGACATATTGTTAGAAGAGATGATAACAGATGGACGATTGAAATTTTAAACTGGATTCCAATAGATTGCAAGAGACCCAGAAAGAGACCACATGTGAGATGGGTGGATGAAATAAGAAAATGTGCAGGGGCGATGTGGAGAAGAGAATCTAAAGATAGGAAAAAATGGATTGAACTTGGATAGACCTTCATCCTGTAGTGGACTGATAATGGTTGATGATGATTGAATTCATCTTTTTCACATGCATGTGGTCATATGTATGGAGAGTGGAGGATAAAAAGATTGTAAAATCATGATTTCAAATCTTTATATATATATATATTGTAACAGTCAGAAAACGTGTGACTTGTAAACATAGTGCAGAATTCGACCACCACACAGAACAGCAGCACCATCGAGATAGCGAAGCCACCCGTGTTATTGAGTTCGAACATAGTTTATCGGTTCTACAATACAATCCACAAAACAACGCATCTGATGCGGCATTAGTAAATATTTCCTTAGGCACTGTGGTCAGGGATATGCAAGAGATTCATGATTTTATTCTCGAGTTAGCCAATAATCAAACTAATATTAATTAAACATTCATATTTACATAATCGAGGAAATATTATATAGAATGGATATCGAATAAATGAAATGTAACTGCAGACATATAGTTTAAAATTATTTATTAATACATTTTAATAAAACAATCATTTACTAATAATATTTTATGGATTCAAAGCTTCATTAGTGGATTTGCAATACTATTATATTTTAAAGAATACATTTATTTATTTATACATTATTTTATATTGAGGACTTCAGTAGCGATATTTCCGATACTATAATGTTTACAAAAGGAATACATTTATTTGTTTCGACCTTATTTTATCTTGAGGACCTCAGTAACAGTATTTCCAATACTGTAATGTTTACAAAAGGAATTCATTTATTTGAAGGCGTAATCTAGCTAACTAAAATTCTCAAGTAAGTATTTCTAATGCATGCCTTGGGGAATTTATACCTTTGCAATGCAAGAGTCTAAATAAGATTTAAGAGTAGTGGAAGACATATATTCATTTAATTAAAATATTTATTTTATGACTAAGGGCAAACATTTCTTTGAGAGTGAAATATGAAGATAATGCAGAGGCGGAGTGACATATAGAATAATAAAACTAAGTAAAGGAACATGTGGTATGCTTTAGAAAGGCGATATGGAATGGCAGTATATCGAAACTGCAATGCCATGAATGAGTTTATAAGAATGTCGGCCTGGTCTCTGCCATTGGCCCAACGAAGTAAGGTGTCACATATGCATAACCAGGGACAAGCAGTCCCTGTCGCAGTTTGCCGGCTGGCTGCATGATGTCAAGTCCTACGGGAGCACCCATTATGTCCGCTTGTGTAGGATGACTGGGATTAATTTCAACCCTGAAGAATCCGGAAATTTCATGGCGGAATGGGTCATCGCATCTCTAAAACATAACACATGTATAATATATAAATGATTATGATAAGATTTAAATAGATTTCTAACTCTGCCTTACACAATCAACATTTACTAAAGAACGTTGGCGACTCTCAAAGAAATGCAATTTTCTAGAATTATTCATTAAGATTTAATAAATACAAAACATATAAACTGGAAGTTATTACAACTAATATGCCAGCCATTTGCGAAGTAGTAGACCCCTGCATTACAATCAATGAAGCATTTAATGCGTCTCGATTTATATGAAAGTTAAGTTATTTATGAACAAATATTAATGAAAATTTGACACGCATTCACTGTTTCAAGCGATCATAGATTTAAACTTTGAAAATAGAGACAATTATGAGCCTGCAATAATTAAATAATAAATATAGATAAAATGTAGATTTGAGAAATACGCACCCAAGAAAGATAAAATGAGGTAAGCTAGATTATTAGAGAAATTTACACATTAAGTTAATTATTCAGTTTTAGTTATACATATGGTAGTTTTTACATTTTATAATTTAGATAAGTAGTATGAAGAAGAGCTATAGCATATTATTAGAATACTCTAGAGTTTGAACACAGACAGGTACCTGTTTTATAAGAAGTTTTCTGATTTCATTAGTTTAGTAGCAAAATGTTTGTGATTAGCAGTTCTTTCTTATATTTAGGTGTTCCATTTATTTTAACAGCAGCAGCAGCTTTCTCATTTATTTCAGGCAGCATATCTTCATGGTGAATTTATGCCAGGCAATGGAAAGTTCGGCATTCGATAGGCCATCTCTCAATGGAGAATAATCTAGGTGCTTTTACTCAGTCATACCTTGGCAGGAACAATTTATTTTTATATTTTGGAGACTCTCAGTGATCGAGAGCAAAGCTAAAGTTTAAGTGAATGTCTCCAGCAAGTCTAAGATGGCCTCTTTTCTTATCTTGATCTTTCACATTTTTGTTAAGGTATTTTTAGGTTCTACTTAATCTGCCCTGAGGATAATCAATGCATTTTGTTGGTTTTAATTAAAAAAAACTGCCGTTCTATTGTTTACATTTTACATTTACTAATTACATTTCGGGGAATTTTTCTTTAATTAATCTATTATCTATCACTGACCGATGCTTTTAAATTTCAAAAACAAAAAGGGAACATAAGATCATTTAAACTTTTAATTAAATATTACATCAGATTTTTTTTTAGAATTATTATTAAACGAAATTTAAACAAAGCAATAAATACGAACTTTATAATCCAAAATAAATGATTAAAATTATACAAAATTATATAACTGAAAGAAATCTAAATTATATTATTTTATCCCTATTTATTGCCTTTAATTTGAGATCGAAATGTGTGCGTGTTTATGCTGAATTCTACATATATTTATACATTTTTAATATTGCTATACACACAATTCGATACCAAAAAGTTTAAATTTGGGTGGGATAGACCGATCAGTGAGAGACCACAGAAAAAGGTGAAACTTAAGATTCGAATACGAATCTTACTGTTTCATTTCCCCGTACTTCCCGTGAACAATTAAGGAAGGACAAAGGAGGCAAGAAAGAAAAAAAAAATTTTACATTACATAATTTAAATACAAAAAAATTATTTTTTTTACAGATATATTGAAATATAGAAAGCAGAGATTACATGAAGCAATGAACAATTTATATACCCGGATCTAGAATTTATAGTTTAATTAAAATGGCCTAATTTGGCCGTGTCTGGTTAAAATCATAGTAATAATTAGTTAAACTGAATGTATATATATATATAAAAATTCTTAGAATAGGATTAGTTAGTATAATATAAAAAAAAAATTTAAGAGTAATAGTAATTAAAACAATAATATATATATATATATATATATATAATAAAATTTCTATCTAAAACCCTATTTGACTAAAGTACAATCCATTCAACAAACTTCATTATATCAAGTTCATTTTAATATTTTCATATACGTTTAATAACTGTCCTAATAGTCTAATATTTTTACAACCCTGGGTCAGGTGGATAATACCGATCTCTTGTCAACGATGACTGTGGCTTTGGGTTTTCTAATCTTTGCCCTCTATCAGGTGGTTCTTTGGCCCAATGGTTCAAATCCAAGGTAGTGAGAAATTCAATCATTTCTTCAATGTCTTTTATCTGACTACCTGCCATTAATTGTTGGATGGTTAGCGGCATACTACGCTGGATGGTCCCTATGATGTGTGAATCTGAAAAGGTGAATGTGGTAAGGTATTTAAACAGGTTCACTTGGTGGAGGAATAACTGTGTTGGCATTTCTTGGGGTATCGTCCCATATTTTTCCTGGCAGAGCATATTGTAGATACCGCTTTGATGCTCGTTGCTCCAGTAATGCTTCATTAATGCATCTTTGTATTTTTCTATGGTTTTAGGCTTCCATCTCACCATATTCCACCAGTCCTTGGCAGATCCCTGTAGATGGTAGCTGGCTATCGCTATCTGCTCATCCAGCCCTGTCTTATGAACTTGGAAGAACTTTTGTAAGCTCTCTAAGTGGGCTTGAGGATTTTCTTCTATCTCCCCTCTAAAGATTTTGATGTGGATCATCTTTGCTAAATAGCTTTGGTGTCCAGTGTCCATCCTCGTCTCTTCTTTAATGCTGACTTCTTTCTCTGGTTCTTGTGGGTCTTCATCAGCTGGAATGAGGTTTATTTGCTCATCACACTTTTTCATATTTACTACACTACCTGCTTGCCCTTCTACTATCATTGGTTCGGCTGACCTCTCTGACTTCCTTTCCTTTTCCATATCTTTAATCTCTTCTTCCTTTTTACTAACTGGGGATATTCCAAAATGTTCCTTTATGGCTTCTAACTCTCTCCACATAGTCACTTTAAATTCCTGATATTCTCTAACTCTTATCTTTTCTTCTTCCTGTCTCTGTTTTGATTCTTCATCTCTTCTTTTTCTCATTTCCTCCTCATACATTTTCTTCATTTAATGCATATTCTGTCTGAGTATTTCCTCAATGAACTTGAAATTAAAGTCCATTGATCCTGTGTATAGTTGCGGAGCTTCCCTTCACTCGGGTGTCGACTCCAAAGCTTCAGATAAATCTACTTGCTATTGTAATGTTTATTTATATACGTTGCAAATATATTGGCATTTGGTAAAAGCTAAAAAAATAAAAGTAAATTTAGATTATTTCTTTTTGACTATAATTTTTTTTTAAAAAAAAAATAACGTACAATGAAAGTTAAATTATTCTTTCGTTTTTTTTTATGTAATTAGAAATAAAAGTTAGAATTGGAGAGAACAAAAGACACAAATTACCAATATAGATAAGAGAAAGTAAAAATATTTCAACTAATTAAAGATGGCAGAGTTATGCTGAAAAAAATTAAGTCTTTGTAATTTAAATTTAAGAGAGAGTGTACAAGAATATTATCTTATATGCTGATAAAAAGACAAAAGAGTGCACAGAAGTTTCATAAACTGGATTGCGATATAAAAAGGAGAGGACAACTTCAATCTAGGTCTTCTCTTTAACTTCTAGTTACGTCTCTGAAAGTTGGAGGTTTCTGCGAGCATAACCTGTGGCAAGAAATATACTTCTACACAGGTATGCCCCTTGCTGTACCAAGCTGTCATGCAAGCATGGAAACGGGACTTGTGAAGACTGCTTTTTGCAATAAAAGGGTCACTACAACTGTGCCTTTTCTCCAGCTATAGAACAGAACAATAATGGAAGACACCGGCAGGAGAGACCAATGGAAATTCTCATGATCTGGGATCCCATAATCCTACACGAACTTACCGGTAAGTTAAGAATAAATTTTCCTGATAGTGACTTAAAAGTTTGCAAACAATTATTTATCTAAGCTTACACTACCATCCTGATATAGACTTTTCGTATTCAAGGGACTTTCTAATAAAGAATTTTATACAAAATCTTGGGACATTATTAAATTGCTTTAATTGCTTAATCTGTTTTTGTTAATCAATTCATTATCTGGATTGGTGTGTGTGTACTTTCCTGTTTAGTTAATTCATAATTTAACTTATAAATATGTTTAGTTTGTTAGAATAAAAGAGATTTTACTTTTATCAACCTTTTCATTGTGCGTTATTAATAATAGTTGTTTTTTTTTTTTAGTATTAAATTTATTATTAGTTTAGTGGGATTTAAAACGGAATTTACCTTGCCAATATATTTAAACAAGCCCAGGAATAATAATCAAAAAGGAGAAAATAGTTATCGTTACGGTATGATGCAATACTGATTAGTTTAAAAGCATTTTTTTTCTGTTTAGTTTACGAGTTACAATATGTTTGACGCCGACTCAGTGGGTCTAACGACTCTGGCACCCTCATGTAAAAATTAAAAACTGAGTCAGCTCACGATTGTACTTAGCAATAATTCTAGGCCAAGTTGATCAGGAAATATAGCTATGTTTTTAGAATAGAAATATAACTTTCTTCTTTTTTGACATAGCTTGATCAACTCACGCGCAGTTTATATTAGCGTGTAAAGGCCTAGCAAAACAGAAAACGTTATACTATATATCAATATTTTCTGAGTCCATTTTCTTAATATGATTTATTTATTTTATACTACTAGAATTTGACTACTCCCCACTGATATATTGGCTCTATAACACTCTTTCACTGCCCTCACCTACTCTACATTGCCCTATCTCTATATTGCTGCGTTTAACATATTTAACATGTATATATCATAGCGAACTACTGGTAATGTGTATAATAAGCCACTGCTGTCTATGATATATATATTTGTACTTTAACAAAATATTTACTATTAACATATATAACAAGCTTCTGCTGTCTATGCTATATATATATAACAGTGCTTTAATAAATTATTCAATGCTACCTGCTTTCTCATTTAGCGACTGATTACTTTTTTTTTGATATATATATATATATATATAAACATTTCATTAGATCCGAGTATTTTCATTCCTTCTTAAATTACACACACATCCCTGCTTTCCTTAAATTTGTTATTATGCCTGCTGTCCTTTCATTCACTCGACCCACATTATTTCACTCGATTTATTTTTTTTTCATTATTTTTATCAAAACAAAATCGTATATATATAGAATAATTAGCGAGTAACGAATGCTAAAAGAAATTTATATGCGTTATATTTTGCTCAGGGTATATATGGGTTTTTGTATCGAAAGCTCCACATTGGAAAGCGCCAAATGCTAAAAAAAAAAAAATTACTATGTAACAATCAGAAAATGTGTGACTCGTAAACATAGTGCAGAATTCGACCACCACACAGAACAGCAGCACCATCAAGGTAGTGAAGCCACCCGTGTTACTGAGTTCGAACATAGTTTATTGGTTCCACAATACAATCCACAAAACAACGCATCTGATATGACATTAGTAAATATTTCCTTAGGCACGGTGGTCAGGGATATGCAAGAGATTCAGGATTTTATTCTCAAGTTAGCCAATAATCAAACTAATATTAATTAAACATTCATATTTACATAATCGAGGAAATATTATATAGAATGGGTATCGAATAAAGAAACGTAACTGCAGATATATAGTTTAAAATTATTTATTAATACATTTTAATAAAACAATCATTTACTAATAATATTTTATGAATTCAAAGCTTCATTAGCGGGATTTGCAATACTATTATATTTTAAAGAATACATTTATTTATTTATACATTATTTTATATTAAGAACTTCAGTAGCGGTATTTCCAATACTGTAATGTTTACAAAAGGAATACATTTATTTGAAGGCGTAATCTAGCTACCTAAAATTCTCAAGTAAGTATTTCTAATGCATGCCTTGGGGAATTTATACCTTTGCAATGCAAGAGTCTAAAGTAAGATTTAAGAGTAGCGGTAGACATATATTTATTTAATTAAAATATTTATTTTATGACTAAGGGCAAACATTTATTTGAGAGTAAATTACGAAGATAATGCAGAGGCAGAGTGATATATAGAATAATAAAACTAAGTAAAGGAACAAGGTACTCTTTAGAAAGGCGATAAGGAATGGCAGTATATCGAAACTGCAATGCCGTGAATGAGTTTATAAGAATGTTGGGCTGGTCTCTGCCATCGGCCCGATGAAGTAAGGTGTCACATAAGCATAGCCAGGGACAAGCGGTCCATGTGACAGTTTGCCGGCTGGCTGCATGACATCGTCAAGTCCTACAGAAGCACCCATTATGTCCGCTTGTGTAGGACGACTGGGGTTAATTTCAACCCTGAAAAATCCGGAAATTTCACGGCAGAATGGGTCATCGCATCTCTAAAATGTAACACATGTATAATGTATAAACAATTATGATAAGATTTAAATAGCTTTCTAACTCAGCCCTACATTATCAACATTTACTAAAGAACGTTGGTGACTCTCAAAGAAATGCAATTTTCCAGAATTATTCATTAAGATTTAATAAATACAAAACATATATAAACCGGGAGTTATTACAACTAATATCCCAGCCAGTTGTGAAGTAGTAGACCCCTGCATTACAATCAATGAAGCATTTAATGCATGTCGATTTATATGAAAGTTAAGTTATTTATGAAAGTAAATATTAATGAAAATTTGACATGCATTCACTGTTTCAAGTGATCATAGATTTAAACTTTGAAAATAGAGACAATTATGAGCCTGCAATAATTAAATAATAAATATAGATAAAATGTAGATTTGAGAAATACGCACCCAAGAAAGATAGAATGACCTAAGCTAGATTATTAGAGAAATTTTCACATTAAGTTAATTATTCAGTTTTAGTTATACATATGTTAGTTTTTACATTTTATAATTTAGATAAGTAGTATGAAGAAGAGCTATAGCATATTATTAGAATACTCTAGAGTTTGAACACAGACAGGTACCTGTTTTATAAGAAGTTTTCTGATTTCATTAGTTTAGTAGCAAAAGGTTCATGATTAGCAGTTCTTTCTTGTATTTAGGCGTTTCATTTATTTTAACAGCAGCAGCAGCTTTCTCATTTATTTCAGGCAGCATATCTTCATGGTGAATTTATGCCGGGCAATGGAAAGTTCGGCATTCGATAGGCCATCTCTCGATGGAGAATAATCTAGGTGCTTTTACTCAGTCATACCTTGGCAGGAACAATTTATTTTTATATTTTGGAGACTCTCAGTGATCGAGAGCAAAGCTAAAGATTAAGTGAATGTCTCCAGCAAGTCTAAGATAGCCTCTTTTCTTATCTTGATCTTTCACATTTTTGTTAAGGTATTTTTAGGTTCTACTTAATCTGCCCTGAGGATAATCAATGCATTTTGTTGGTTTTAATTAAAAAAAACTGCCGTTCTATTGTTTACATTTTACATTTACTAATTACATTTCGGGGAATTTTTCTTTAATTAATCTATTATCTATCACTGACTGATGCTTTTAAATTTCAAAAACAAAAAGGGAACATAAGATCATTTAAACTTTTAATTAAATATTACATCAGATTTTTTTTTTAGAATTATTATTAAACGAAATTTAAACAAAGCAATAAATACGAACTTTATAATCCAAAATAAATGATTAAAATTATACAAAATTATATAACTGAAAGAAATCTAAATTATATTATTTTATCCCTATTTATTGCCTTTAATTTGAGATCGAAATGTGTGCGTGTTTATGCTGAATTCTACATATATTTATACATTTTTAATATTGCTACACACACAATTCGATACTAAAAAGTTTAAATTTGGGCGGGATAGACCGGTCAGTGAGAGACGACAAAAAAAAGGTGAAACTTAAGATTCGAATACAAATCTTGCTGTTTCAATATATATATTATAATGAAAATGGTTATTTGTACGGTTGATTAATTATTTGTACCTTCAACTATATTTATTTCGATTATTTTATTCTATATTATACTTATTTATTATATCCATTTATTCTTTTCATAACCTTTATTTCTATCCATTTATTGATTACAACTTAGATTCTTTATTATCTTATTCATTATTTTAACCAACGCCGTTACAATACAAGCAGAGAGCTAATACAGATACAAATTTACAAATTTAACTTCATATCTATATTCTTGACTGAACCCCAAAGCAATACGTACATATTATCTTGGCGTTATTTTTCCCAGCCAAGAACCCTTGGCTGCTGAACAGAGCAAACTATTTCAAAGAAACTTAGCGAATGTCCAGCGCTTGCTATTTATTTTTTAGAATTGGGATTTCGTACGAACAAGCAGCACATGAATATATTAAACAAATCAGCATGCCCCTTTAATCACTAATTACAGTTTCCCCCCTGTCGTAGTTTGGTGATAGGAGAATAAAGCAAGGATACGAAATTTAATGACAAATATGTTTAATAATAATATTCACACTTTATATAAAAAATTACATTATAATAATAATAATAATAAACACACACTTAATAATAATAATAATAATAATAATAATAATAATAATAATAATAATAATAATAATAATAATAAACACTTATAAATACATGGCTATAATAAATATATGCAAGTAGATCAGATATAAAAGTTCTTAAAGTCTGGTTGATAGAGTTCTATTTTTATCAAATCATTAATTTTATATTTAGTTATGAATAGTAGACAAATGAAAATGCATGCATGCTTTTACCTAGGCTTTGTTGTAATTGTCCCATGGGTATTTCTTTCGAGTGCTCTTGATTAACTTCCTCAGTTTGTGGGGTTATTTTCGTTCCAGTTTTTGCTTGTTGATTCCTTAAGTTCTCCATTAACTTCCTCCATTTGTGGGGTTATTTTCATCCAGTTTGCTGGTTGATTCTTTAGGTTGAGTTTCAATTGACAGCTACAGAAGCGGCGGTCCCTCTAGCAGGTCAGGCAAAGATCTTACATTGCGAGTCAGTGATGAGACGGCTTGAATCCGAACCCATGTCCCTTTAATGCCACTAGCCATGCACTTCTCCCATTTTATTTTAGCTGTTGCTTCTCTAAAGTCTCTACTAGCAATGCCATATAATAATTGTCATTTTCTTAATGTCTTTATTTTGTTCATTGTTTTTAAAATTTTTAATTAAGACTTAGATTTCCAACCAATTCTTATCATTACATTTCTTTATTTAATTAGTGGCTGGAATGTAAGTCCTAATTGATTTAGTTATAAACTTTCCCTTGTTAACATTTTCTTTGTTCGTGGAATTTAATTTGTCCAACAGACTTTCACACCTACGGCCATATTGTTTCTTTTTATATATCATATATTACATTTATTTTATTTAAAGTTTACAATTCATTCATTTTTTTCACATTTACATTTTACACTTATTTTAATTTGTTATAATATATTTTTTTTTAATGAGAGAGACAACACGCATTTCTTTATGCTTCCTTTTCCTCTCTCCCACAATAAACAATATAACTTTCTAGCATTTGACTTATAAGAGAGAAAGAGACACATTTCTTTATTTATGCAGCCCTCCTCCCCTTCTCTTACTATTACAAAATCCACAGTAATTTTGACATTAGAATTTCAATTTTTTTCTTTCCCTTCCTTCTTTTTTTTAAAAAAAATTTATTAGCTAATTTATTTCACCTTTATTACTTTCTAATTTTATTAATAAATATATATGTGTGTCGACGACTTTATGTGGTCGTCACAATATATATATATAAGAAACAGTCAATATGATCAAGTTATATATTGCCTTAGACTTAAACGATTTTAAGGTACCTTTAGTATAGTAGATAAATGAAAATTTAATTGGTAAATAAATGAAAATTATTTAATTTGTGTAGATTCTGGAAATAAAGTGATTGATTCTGCAATTACTTCTGAGCTTCAGAAAATATTACAAAGTTTTTCAACCAAGAGTAAATAAAAAAATAGGGCTAGAGGGAAATCCTAAAAAAAAATCTATGTAATAATCAAGGTTTTTGTAAAAAGATAAAATAAAAAATGAGATTTCATAATAGTGACTTTGAAAAAATTAATAATCACAAACATTTGGTCAGATTATTATGGATAAAATTCATCATGGAATTAAACCTAGTTGGAATACATTGAAAATAATAACCGAATATTAAAAGGAAATATGCTTACATATTTAAAATTACATTTACTATAGATGTTGTTATCAGTTCTTGTTTATCAATCTAAAAAACCAGATACTTAACAGAAAACTACTTAACCTTAAATACAGTGCTTAGTTTTTTAAACTTTGATAGCTTTAAAAGTATAACAGGAATGGATGATTAACAGAAGAGCGATACAGAGACTACTTAACTTTAAATATGGTGCTTAGTTTCTCAAATTTCAGTTACTTTAAAAGTTTAGTCCTTAGGTAGATAATTGTTCATTTACATATTTTTATATAGACTTAATTATACACAGTTATTTGATAAAATGGAGCTTTTTAAACACAGCTTTTTGTTTTATTTGGTGTAATAAAATAGATTTGTACTTTGACATCAAATGAATTATAGTGATATATTCTTATTTTTCTTCTTGTACTTTCTTTGCATTATATATATATATATTGCTTACTATAATCTCTTCATATACTTTTTTTAATGATTCCTTTATTTTCCTGACAGTTTTGACTGTTCTACAGTCTTTATCAGAGTGATCTAAAATTCCTCTACCTAAGAACTGTCAGGAAAATAAAGGAACCATTAAAAACGTTTTTTGCATTAAAGTGTATATGAATTGGTTATAGTAAGCAATATGTATAGATTATATTGATCATACTAATTTAAGAATGAGGTTGATTTGCTATTAAGAAGGTTGATAGTTTCTAACCACTATTATCTACATCTGAGATATAAACCCTGCAGAAATTATTTCAGCTTTTTAGTCATAAACATTTTCTCATTAAGTTAGAATAAC
Source organism: Epiperipatus broadwayi (assembly GCA_028023455.1). NCBI lineage: Eukaryota > Metazoa > Onychophora > Udeonychophora > Euonychophora > Peripatidae > Epiperipatus > Epiperipatus broadwayi. Next base: position 4,266,739 of record JAQFVV010000028.1, on the reverse strand, counting down.
ACCCAAAAACTCTTTTATAAATATTATGTATTTTTTAAGTGCAATAACATTAATCCAAAATTGCAATTGTATACTGCTTTCAAACTGGTCATGTGAAATTTAAAAAGTTATAATTATTTGTTAAGCATATATTATGCAAAATAGAAAAAGTATATTCTCATTTCAAACCTTACATAAACTGCACATTATTATAAATGATAATTTAAATGTGTAATATTAGTAAATACTGTGTTCTATGCTAACCTGCTTGCTAAAAGAATCACTTATTAATCTTTAACAGGTTTAAAGTTTATATCTGAATTAAAGGCAATCTCTAGTTGATTAAGTGATTAGTGATTATCATTACTGTGTTTATCCAGAGGTGGATGGTGTCAAAATTGTGCGTAAAGTAAGTTTGACGCTTATAATTTAAATTTAACAATATTATTAACAGTTTAATGTATTTACAAAATAATAAAGTTATGTATATATACACACACACACATATATATATATATATATATATATATGGGATTTGAACCCAGACTTCCAAGCTCCCTTTAGCTATCCACTCTATTTCATATAATTGATACCCATGAACACACATATGTTAAAAAGACAAATGGTGCCCAATATATGCACTTTATCCTAAACCAATAATCATCAATTGGTCCAAATCATGGATCTTCACATGTGTGTTCTCATAAGTATCAGTTATATGAGACAATGTGGATAGTTCAAGACAGCTTGAAAGTCTGTGTTCAAATCCACTATATTACAATTAAACTCCAGGTATATGAATTATACTTGTATTTCAAAAATTGTACATATATATTATTAAATAATAAATAAAGATATGGGTGTACAAACTCTTAATGTTGATGTGCTAGAATATTTCAGAAATAAAATAAATAATTAATATGCAGAAAAAGAAACTTACTGAATATGCAAGTGATTAATTTGCATGCAAAGAATAGTTCACTTTATGCAAATTAGCAAAGCTTATAAACAGTCTGCAGCAGAATTAAATGAGTAAGAAAAAAAATAAACTAGTCGATAGTTAAACTAGTAAAAGTGAAATTGTTCTGGAAATTAGTAAAGAATCTCTTTAGTCAAGAATCAAACTATATCAGATTAATGAATATGAGCATTAAAAAAATCCAGAATTAAAGAAACTTTATAGATATTAAATTTCTAAGAGTTATGAACTATTAAAAGATCTATGTGATCTTATTTTCAATTGGCAAATGACCAGTTGAATTACTAATCCTTACGAATACATGTATTATTATTGAGAATTAATAAATTCTTGGTTAAACTTTGATTGTTTTCTTTTATTTATAAAATATAATTATCCAGTTGCCAGTTGACTGGATTAGCTCTGGAGATATTAAAAGCTAAAAACATTCAACACTTCAGTCAGATAAAGGAAATAATCTAATATATAATTATAAGCAAAATGCCATAATCACTTACTTTGACACCAAGAGTGGGAAAACTATGATCCATTAGCCAAATATGTATCATGTTGATGATTTATGGGGTCTGCAGCCCGTGAATAAGTATTTGTTTAATTTTATTACTAAAATATGATTTATTTATTTCACTCTTTTTTCATTGTTTATATTAAATCATAGCATCTGCCGGGAGGTGAACCCACAGCAACCATATGCAACCAACTGCATGCTTGCAAGGCAGCTGCACTGACCTCTTGGCTAACAACGCTTGACTACTTCTATGCATCCTACAATACTTTACTTGATTCATTTATCTTATAGTTTTGACTGACTAGTAATTTTCTTCAGAGTTGCAAAATACATTTGTATTAAATTACTGTCTTTTTTTTTATACTTATATAGATATTTGTAATGCATGTAAGTAATAGTATATACAAAATTTATCGTGTCTTAGTTTCCGTATTGAATATACAAAACCTGAAAAGTTGCAAAAACGATAGAAAGCACTATCATTATTCACAAATTTATTATGATAGTAAAAAAATCACAAGATATAGAAACTGAAGTAATAATATATATATATATATATATATATATATATATGGGGTTATTATAAGTTTATGTACAAAAATAGGCAAAACTGTCTCCATATAGTAGTACCATTCAAAGCAAGACAGGGTAATCAATGAATGTTTTGAGTGGCACTACTGTATGGAGAAAGTTTTGCCTATTTTAACAATAGTTATGAGCAAGCATGGGAGATAGTGATCATGTGATGTTTAAAGGTTCATGTACAAAAATAATGTAGTACAATTTTATTTTATAGTTCTGAAGCAGATTGCTAGAAAAACACAACTGTAATATAAAGATGAATTTTTATATTCGACTATTTCCATCATATAATATGACATAGATGATGGAAATAGTCTAAATGTAAAAATACTACTAGAACATCATCATCACAAACCTTCAGGAAAACACTGTAATATAAAGAAATTGAATTATTAGGCAATGTAAAGAATATAAAGTATAATTTTTAAAGAGATTTATTATATATTTATATTATTTTTAAAGTAAATAATCAAATAATTTTATTACTTAGGAGTTCATGAGACTTCAAGTGTGAAAGAAATCAAAACTAGGTTTGATCCAAAGACCTTACATTTCATCATCTAATACTTCAACATTGTATTAATCTGTGGAGAGCCACAGTATTGTTTGCATAGTTAAATATTAATTTTGATATATTAACCTTTTACAGAAAACCTCCACACTTACACATATTTTTTTTTAAAAATCATATAAAGGTACAATAAAGATAAATCATGCCCAAAATACATTTTGTTCTGAATCAACACTCATCAGTTGGCCCAGATCTCCATCTCTTATATATATATATATACTATTTGCAGGATATTCCATGTAGTGAAAAAGCTAAATGCTGATGTTTCAGTACACTATCAAGTTCCTTCCTCAGAGCGCCCTCTTTCTCAAATCATAAGAATGTGTGTGAGATTTAAAATCGTTTTTATCGTTTTCTTTCTTCTCATATTTAAATTCTATTGGTTGAGAAGTTTTAAAATTTATTTTCTTTCCCAATAGCTTCTTCCAAATGTTGTTAATTTTCTTTAATTCACACCTTTCATTTATGCTCTTGGGCCTTTTAAACACCTCTATAGCTTCTCTTAGCAGTCTCTGATCATATTGTTCAATTTTTGCTAAAATATTTGATATCATGATTTGTTAATTTTATATGAGAATAAATAGCTGATGAATTGAATTTTTCTCTGACTGCCAGAATGTGAAATATTTCCACTGCCTAAAGATAAAAAATTGCTTTGGAGTGTCATGGTGTATATGAAATTCTATGTAGGGTCTGTTCACATACATATATTGGACAGTCTAATCATAGAATAAATATTAGAAAGGAAAAACACATTCTGGCAGTCAGAGAAAAATCCAATTCATCAGCTATTTATTCTCACATAAAATTAACAAATCATGATATCAATTTTAAAAAAAACAAATATTTTAGAAAAAATTGAACAATATGACCAGAGATTGCTAAGAGAAGCTATAGAGATTTTTAAAAGGCCCAAGAGCATAAATGAAAGGTGTGAGTTAAAGAAGATTAACAACATTTGGAAAAAGCTATTGGAAGAGAAAATAAATTTTAAAACTTCTCAACCAATAGAATTTAAATATGAGGAGAAAGAAAACGATAAAAACGATTTTAAATCTCACACACATTCTTATGATTTGAGAAAGAGGACGCTCTGAGGAAGGTACTTGATATTGTATTGAACCGTCAGCATTTAGCTTTTTCACTACATGGAATATCCCACAAATAGTTATAATAATATGACATCTTTTATCCATGAAAATATTAGAATTAAGATATATATATATATATAATAATACAGAGAGCATACCAATAGCTCAAACAAGCTCTTAATTGATAAGTGTGGTAAGATAAAATATTTAAAATCTCTATCTGGGACATTCCTATCTCCAGACCAATTGGTTTTGAGCTAATGGATCACCTCAGTAAAGAGCTAGAATATTCAGACACTAGTTCTAAAATATCAATTCAAAACCCAGCACTTATTTTACAAATAATATTTAAGTAGAAACTCTGAAGTTTTCAGACATGAATACACACACACACATATATATATATATAATACACACACATATATATATATATGTGTGTGTCTGTGTGTGTGTGTGTGAAGAGCATTCACAATAGTAAATTATTACATTTTGATTTACAGCTATCAATCTTATTCCACTCACAATTTTTACAACATTAACTTCAGATAAATATAGGAATAATTATCACTAATCCTTTAATTCTAAGGCAGTACATAATTAGCTTATGCTGAATGTTGCTTGTATCCAAAAACATTTAGTATAAGCAAATTACCTACTAACTTAGAATTACATATGGCTTAGGAAATGGATTAAATCTTAATTATAAATTCATTCCACCACTTTTCTATTAATATATACGGATACATAAGGATACATAATAGTTTGATAATATGAGGAGTTAGAATGCCATAATATCTACATGGGTATGACTACAATATCAGCCAATAAAGGCTTTGAACATTTCATCATTAGTTTTTCAATGGAATGGTCAAATGAATAGTTGGAACGGTGAGAAGATTGATGCCTGCTCATTAAAGTTTGAGAAATTTCTGTCTTAATATAAAATGAGCACTGATTGTTTATACGTGTGGGAGATTATGATTGGCCAACGGATGAGTGCCGGTTCTGCATGAAATACGTGTATTGGGGATCACACATCTTTTTCATTTGTGTGTGGTCATGTGAATCGGTTGCTTGAGATAGAGTGAAGGATGAATAACTGAAAAATCCTGAGTTCAAATCACTGTAGTTACACTAATCATTTAATATCACATGATCACTATCTCTTATGGAGAGTTTTGTTTTGTTTATAAACAATTATGTGCTAGTATAAGGAGATCCTAAGATCTAGGTGCAGTGCTCTCAGGTCTAAAGCTCCTCACTGATGATGGTCACAAGCCAGAAACTAGTCTGGGTTTATTGGATGAGTAGGCATTAGATAGGGATTTTATGCACAAGCCTTCTGGCATTCATTGATTACTCTGGTTTGCACAGGGTGGCACTACTGTATGGAGAGTTTTGCTTTGTTTATAAACTAATCATTTACTAAACGATTGTCTCTAACACAGATATAAACCTGTTATATCTGACTGCTTTCACACGTACACACGGAGTTATTCACATTTCTGTTTCCTATGTGTAATATCGTTATAAATGCATCAAATAACCTTCATACTCATATTTGAACAAATAATTGCGGATACTGAAGAAACATTCAATTTCATAATTTAAACATATGGTTGCAAACTTTTTTTTTTTTTAAAAAAAAAACATACTAATACAACCAAAGCATGTTTTTTTATTCTTTTACGACATTTGTAGTCATATGTTTGAAATTTAAGAGGAAGCATTGATTCTAAATTCTAAGATATATATATATAGCCATCAATTTCTATTTGAATTTAATACTTTCACTTTTTCTGATCCTTTTTACATAGAATGAAATAGCAGCTGAACAAAGAAAAAAGTCTGAAATATTGTAAGAATAGTTAGTTAATAGTTTAAAAAGAAACTTAAAAAATCAATCGCTTTAACAAATTGCGAAAGCTTTCGATTTTCTTTTCCATTCATCGAATACTGTAGATTTTATACTTTCCAACTATTGTCAGAATTTTGTGACTTGTGCTATTGTGAAATCCTAATTAAATTTGGTTGAATGTTTGGATACGATTTCTCCTCTAACAAAAAATAAATTCACTTCAGTAAACTCCGCCATATATCACCTAGTTTGACAATTAAGGCAAGCACTTCAAAAACATAACGCATGCTGTAGAAATAATAGAATAAAGGTAGAATATAGTTTAACAAAAGTCATACATGGTTCATTTAAAAACCAATACAACAATATTTATTTAAGACTATACTGAACTATTTAGCAATTTTAAATACTTACAAGCGAAACAGCACACACACACAAGTATATAAACATTTTTATACATAAAACACTACGATACATGCGAACTATTTACTTAATTTGTCAAATTACTAATTAGGGAAGATTTTTGTGGCCAACCTCGGACCAAAAATGGAAATGATATTACGTACAACATTATCCAATAGGGTGAGGACAAAAATTTAAGAATATTTTATTTCATCGTTTAGATAAAAATAGCTGGATACCTTCTGACGATCCAATAAGAAAGAGTAACCAGATTGGCTATTTGAAACAATAATACAAATATACTTCTTATAACTTGAATATATTTAAAAGTTTTATTCAGTTCAGATTCGAATCCTGTGTCTTGGTTATGGAGGATGATGTGCAAAAACTATGCTGAATGAAAAGATTCTTCCTTATATTTGTAGCTATCGTATTTACCTACATATCCACACACACACACACATATATATATATATATATATATCAAGATTAATATTTCAATATTGGTCTATTAAGTAAATGAGATACTCTCAAATCCAAAGCACAAAATATAACATTTTTAGAGGAAAGATCAAATCGTCTTTATTCTCTACCTCAACTTTTGTATATATAGGCATATCTTAGTTGGTTTCGAGAGAAAGAATAACGATTTTAGATCAATTGTATTATTTTATTAAAGGTATATTTCAAATTGCTTTGTATTATTTTCTTATAGAATAGCTTTTATATATAAAAATTGAAGTAAAGATAAAGAAGGTCTGATCTTTTCTCTAAAAAACGTTTTATCTTGTGCATTGGATTGAGAGTATTCCATTTACTTAATAGACCAGTGTTGGAGTATTAATCTCGATGTATTATATAATGTTAACTGCTAGAAGTTGATATTAGATATTTCATTATTTCATTTGGTATTGAAAAGCTCTGTATGAATGTCAATTATAAGAATATAAAACAATTTGAAATATAACTTTAATAAATTATAGTGATTGTTTTAAAATCTTCATGCTCTTTTTCCAATGCATTTAAGATCAACCTATATATGTAAATTGATGTAAAGAGAAAAGACAGAGTGATTTTCACTCTAAAAATATTTTATTGTGTGCATTGGATTGAGAGTATTCTATTTACTTAATAGACCAATGCTAGAGTTTTAATCTCAATATATTGAACTGTATATTTATACATATGGTTCAAGTATTGGCATAGGGTAATATTTAAAAGCTAAAAAAAAATTAGAAATAGTCTGTAAATACTATTTACTTTTTTTTATGTAATTCTTTTTTTTTTTTTTTAGATACGTACAATGAAAGTTATTTGGATGTTTGATATTATCTATTTAATTAAAGTTAAAAATGGAGGGTTTATCCAGGTAAATAAAAAGAAAGGCATTCCAAATACAAATGATTACTATCAGTTTAATATCCTTCTAATGCTAATTAAAGATGGCACTGAAGGAATTTATAAAAAAAAAAAGAGAGAGAACTTAGTATCTAAAAAAAAGGAATGTACAAAATTAACTTGTAGTCTGATAACAAAATAAAATATTAAAAAAATATAAGCACAGATAAATCTCAAAACTGGTAGAGGGTATAAAAAGTAAAAAAAAAAAATCTAAAGCAAGGCCTTGTCTTGTTTTTTCTTTTGGCTGACATTTTTTGTGGGTTCTGGATAGAGAAAATGCCTCTATCTAGTACTGTCAATTTGCTGACCCAAATCATCATGTAGGAATGGAAACCAGAGCATTTGCGGATACCTTTTTTCACCATAAAAAGGTCCCCCCAAAAAACTTTCAAGTCTAGCTTTAAAACTGACCAGGAACATGAAAATGTTGACCGAAGAAATCAAAGTTAGCATACCAGTGAGTTCTTCAACACACAAACCATGCATGGCATAATCAACAATCCATGTAGCACCATGGAACTTACTGGTAAGATAGTATTCATACAATAACTTATATGTTTACAAACTAAACTAACTATAAGCTTATAATACTGATATAACTATAAGCTTATAATACTGATAAAAAACATTCACTGTTTTATTATACAAGGAACTGTCATGGAGTAAAATATGAACAGTTAGAATTAATTCTTTGATTAACATTATTATCTCGATAAACATGTGTATGTTCTTTCCAATTTATTAATAAATTCTCATTTAAATATTAATAAAATACTTACCTTTAATATCAACCTTTCGTTGCTCATTCTTAAATTTTAGTTTATTCTATTTTACTCTAAAATTGTTTTGATAAATGTATAAATTACCAACGTCAAAATGCTTGATAAAAGCCTAGGGAAAATTTCATATAACATATTAATTAAGTGACAAGAAAACATAATCACAATCTTACCTTTAGTTATTTGTTTTGAATAGATGTTGTGATGTAATGAATATCAGTGGGTCTACTGACCCTAGTGCCCTCTTAAATAACTAAAGAAAAACTGATTCCATCAGCAAATTGGATTGAAATAAAATACTAGGTGAGTTAATTTGGAAATGTAATTAGTTCTGGGAATGTTTCTAATATCCAGAATGAATAAATGCTGATGTAACTTGATTAACAAATACATTAAAATTTTATAATGTATAAAGTCTAAAATTGACAAAAAACATTGCAATATACATGTAATTTCAAATCTTACCCAGTGAAGCTAAACATTGTTAAAAACATATAAACATTCCCACATTATTAGATTGCTCTGGAGACACAAAATCGATACTAAATTAATGATTGTAGCAAGTCATTTACTAGGATAAAAATTATGACATCATTTTTAACACAGATACTCTTATGTAATATAAATACATGTTCTTGTTAATTCAAAGTAGCCATTTGGGGGGGGGGTATTTTGATAGTTTCACATATTTTTTATATATTTGGAATGTTCCATATAGATAATGTGGCTTAATGTATATCTAAGATACTAGGTATTCTTATCAAGTGAATGAATGAAAGAATCTTATTACTTATAAATTGATTTGTAATAATAAATGTCCATTTGTAAACATAGAAAGTGACAATGTATAAGATAAATGCATTAATGAGAAAGACTGTTTTTCATATGTTGTGAAGAAGAAAAGTTATGCATCAAAGACACTTTCATTCTGCACTAGATCAATAAAGGTTGTATAGGATAAATAAAAAACTCATGAAATATATATAATAAATAAAAATTGAAATCAGCCTTATGAAATATGTGTAAAATAATTTTTATTTTATTTCATTGCACATGCATATATATATACACCAAACCTTATTTATAAATAAAAAGTGCATCATTTATAAATGGATATGTTGGTATGGTAGCATATATATAGGGGAATCAAGATGGATGTTGGAAAAAAACTAAAGAGTACTTGTTGTTATTAAGAAGGATTCAGAAAATGAAACAAAATTGCAAATTAAATAATAATGTTTCAGCATTTGTTTTTTAAGACCATAATATAATCATATATTTATGGTTTTAACTTCAATTATAATTATGTAAAATAATGGAAATTGGAAAAAATAACAAAAAAAAGGAAAATAAAGGAAGCTATATTAATATACAAATATGAACAAGACTTATTAAACAGACAGGAAGCAAACATTAAGATGATGGAATTGGGTGAAGGTTAGCCTTTCAAAGTGTTAGTTGACAAAGGCTACAAGGATAGCTGAAAGCACCCCTAATAGGATAACATTTTTACAGTTATATTTTACATATATCTAATTACTATATTTATAAATATTTAATTATGAGATTAAGTATATTGATTTGAATTATATTTTACATATATCTAATTACTATATTTATAAATATTTAATTATGAGATTAAGTATATTGATTTGAAGAAATACAGACATCAAATTATAATATTATTACATATATATTTTTAACTAACTAAAGATAATATAAATAAAAAAAGCCAACAGAAACCATTACTTCTCCAAACAGCCAATCAATATTTCAACCAGAAGGTTGGTTTTCATCAGAAATATCAGCAAAATGGCTTACTTTAAAATTTAAATGTTAAAATTTATTTTTATATCTGTCAATGCAATTAATTCCTTTAGGTTAAAAGCATTTTTTTAATTTTCTTTACTAAATCTTTCTTAAACTATTAATTGGTGAGATATTATAATAATATATTATTCATTAAGAAAAAGACAAAACAATTAATCAACATTATTATAAAATTTTACAAAATAATAAAACTTAAATTATATACATATTGTAATCTTTTCTTTAGCCATGGAAAATTAAACATGCAATATAATGTTTCAATTTTTTTTTATTAATTTAAATAAAAGTAACTATTCATGAACTAGATTTCATTTATTCTAAATAGTTTGAAAACTTTACTGTGTATCTTTCAAACTGTATTACCAAACCATTTGCTTGAATATGTTTAAATATTTGTTGTAAGGATATTATTTTGATTTATTTCAGTGACTTTAAAATTGAAAAGCACAAAAATTAAAGTTAAATGAAATCATTTAAAGTAAAGTGTGCTTAAGCAAGCTTTAGTAAATGAAGTTTTTGCAATAGTTTAGATGATATTTTCAAATTGATAGGCCTTAATTTGTAATTTATTTATAGTTTTAATTATTCCTTGACATTTCTAGTGTGTATGTATGAATGCATGTATTCTTTAAAAGAAAGATTTTAAAGGGAATTTCTTAAAATTGCTACTTATTTTAAGAGTAATATTATCTTTAAGGATTATTATTATTATTATTATTATTATTATTGTAAGTTATTTAAAAGAATTATTACTTATAGTGATCATATTGAGGTTCAAAAGGATATAGATATTTTTTTTTTTAGGGGTGGGAAAAAAAAAAAAGAGATTAATATTAAAAAACATTTTTTTTTTTTTCTAAAAAAAAAAAAAAAATATTTTTTTTTATATAAATATGAGTGAGGGGTTTTTTAATATAAAAAAAATATATTTGATTTGGGAATTTATTTTTTTGTTAAATTTATTTTTATTTCACATATTAAATATATTTTTAATATAAAAAACAAAAAGAGGGGGTGGGGTTTGGGGGAGAGGGGTAGGTATTTTCATTTTATATAAAATATATTTTTTTTTTTTCTTTTTGTTTTAGGATTATAATATAATATTTTTATATTTGAATCTAAATTATTTATATTATAAATTATAAAATATAAAATATAAATAAAAAATATTTATAATATTTATAGGGTGTCAAACTGTCAAAACAGTATTGAAAGAAAGGAGAATGTTGAAGGATATGATATTACTGAAAAAGTTGATTGATGGGAAAATTGATGTCAGTAACTGTATATCAAAAATAGAATTGAAAGTACCTTGTCATTTATTAAGAGAAATGCAAACTTTCAAGATTAGTATATGTAAAAATACTTTCTTTGGTAAATCAGTTATTAATAGATTGCAAATGGTATATAATCTAACTTTTAATAATATTAATATTTTTTGCGATCAATTTGTGATGAATGTTAAAAAACAACTAAATGTATAATTATGAACATATATGTATATATAATTTTATGTATTTAGCTTGTATTTGATTATTATTGTTTGTTTTTTTTAAATTTTAATTATTATCATTGTTATTATTATTTTTTTTTTTATTTTTATTGTGTATTTCTGTTAAAGTGTAAATGTTGAAATGCACATAATAAATGGATATTGAATTGAATTGAATTGAATTATTATTATTATTATTATTATTATTATTATTATTATTATTATTATTATTATTATAATAATAATAATAATAATAATAATAATAATAATAATAATAATAATAATAATAATAATAATAATAATAATAATAATAATAATAATAATAATAATAATAATAATAATAATAATAATAATAATAATAATAAAGAAATAAATTATTTAAATTATACCTTTTAAGAACTTTTAAAAGAAACAAAAGCTAATTATTTATCTAATGTGTAAATTACAATTTTAATATTATATGAGGGATTTAAATGAATATTTTTCAGCTAATTAAATACAATTAATTATTTTATTTTATTTTATTCCTGTCTAGACATGTTTAAATGTTATAATTATTTTTAGAATATTCTGCCTGGTAACTAATTGAAAGTTTACATCAATTAATTAAAACCCTGCCCATATATTAATTGTAGATTCACTATTTGGAGTCACATGATCAATCCAAAATTTTATATGTAAGCACCTGCATTTATTTTTTTTTAAAAAGGGAGAAAATATTAAGATTTTTTTATTCTTTCATCTTGCGAATCACACATCAGTTGAATAAGTTTTAATAATGTCTGGTTATAGTGTAATATCATTTGGTAATCAATACCTCTTGCCTTGTCATACCATTGCTATTTTCAGTTAATATCTACACTATGGAAAAGGCATTAAGCTTTTATTGTGAAAACAGAAGTCTCAAAGCTTCTTTATAAAAGAGGAAAACAACAATAAAAATTTCAAACCAGAGAAATAGTATATAAATGTTATTTTATATTCTATAACCATTTATTAATTCTAAGAATTATTTGGAACATTATATTAATTATTTATTTAAAGTTAAAATTACTATATAACTTATATTTAAAGATTGGTAATCCTATGCTCATGCACTGTTTACCTAAATTAGTTATATATTATTATAAATCACTGAAAACTTTGAAATTCTTCAAATGGAAGTCAAACTCCGATAATGCGCTATTTCTTAAATATTATAAATTTCCACGCACTTGTCCAACAGTAAGAGTTTAAAAAACTTAAATTCACATGTGATAGGTTAATTAGAGTTGTACAATTGAATGTTTGATTATAACATCAGGCACACAATAGACTCAAGCCTTGATTTAAGCATGGTCTGTAAGAGTTGGTGTATATAGAAAGTATGCTCTAAACTTAAGTGATTCACTTAAGTTTTTTAAACTCTTACCAGTGAGTGAGTACATAGAAATTTATAATATTTAAGAAATAGTGCATTATCAGACATTGTCTTTCATTTGAATAATTTCTAAATTAGTTATGGAATTTTTTTTTTCCCCGAACTGTTGTAAATGTGTTTGATCAATAAAGTTACTTAAGTATTCTTATCTACAAAGAATTATTTAATTCTGCTCAGAATAAATATAAAGTTATATTATTCAGGTCTATATCAGTCTCAGTTTATTTTTGCAAAATTATCATAAAATATGAATTACTTTTATGCTTTGTTATTTCCAAAATATTGGATATATGTTTTTATTTTTTCTCTTTAAATATTATGCTAAGCCTAAAATTGTTCCAAAACAAAAGGAGACAATGGATCTTATTCATTTTAGGAATAAATAACACCAACATTATTATGAGCTATATCTATATTTTGTAATATTAATAAAGATATTATTTAATTATACACGTAAAATGCAAGTATTATTTTTGAAATTAAATGTGAAATCCCATTTATTTCATCCATATGGAATATTTTGCTCTTCTGTAAAACCAAATTATTTAAAATCTAGTTGCATTATTGCTATCAAACCTGTTATATTGTGGTATACCTTATCATAATAAAAACTTCATTTCTTATTTAAAATTTGCTTAAATATGTTCTGCTCTTCCTTAGAAAAAATTTCAATGATTTTTAATAATCTGTGTAATCTCTGCTTTGTTTTGTTATACATTTAATAAACATATCCAGTTGTTTATTTCAAATGACAAGGACAAGATTCATAGGCAGAGGTAGTTATTTTTTTAAAAAAAATTATGCACTCTCAGACTTTCAAAGGTGTAAGATAAAATATATTGTAGTATTAATATTGACATTATTATTACTAGTGTATTAAATATTTTGTCTTAATCTATATTAAATATATGGATAATATTATGTGTTTTATTATTAGTATTTGTTTTTATATGAGTAAATACCAAGGCAATATAATTATAAGTTTTAATATTTTAAAAATTTTCAAAGATAATTTGTCAATGATATGCAGGTATGATAAACATGCACATGAAGTAATGATGTTATTTTATGAACTGCATGTAAGGGAATATGCTTATGTAAGTTTGGTATGGAGTTAAGATTAATTTTATAATTCCTATGTTGTTTTTACATTTATATGCTTTACACTTAATGAACTTTTATATTTCTTTATTTGGAATATGTATGGTTGTGTATTTGGATAGGGAAGCTGTAAGTATCATCTCATTAATTTACACTTCACCTAGTGCTAATGTTAGTAGCACTAGTATGGGTTTGAATCCAATCATATATGTTAACTGACACACATCTCACTTGAGGCAGTAGTATATATATAATTTATAATCAATATTATATTTTTTTTATCTGATTCATATTTCATTAATTTATAATAAAGCTAACCTCTTTTTAATCGTCATTTATTTTATAATATTTGTAAGAAAGTATATTTTTGTAAAATTATTGTATAAATTTTTTATTTAATGTGTTAAAAACCATCATATTATAAAATTTTTTATTTATAGAATATAACAAATTCCTGAAAATGTTGTGAATAAAGTTTTTTTTTTTTATTATTATTATTATTATTATTATTATTATTATTATTATTATTATTATTATTATTATTATTATTATTATTATTATTATTATTATTATTATTATTATTATTATTATTATTATTATTATTATTATTATTATTATTATTATTATTATTATTATTATTATTATTATTATTATTATTTATTTATTTATTTATTTATTTATTTAATTTTCATTACAAATCTCAAATTCAATAGGCTTTGTTTAATACGATGACTTATGAAATTTAATTAAAATGGAAAACAGATTTATGTTTATGTTTTCTTTAATTAGCAAATAAATGCTTGGGTATGTCTTAATGCAGGATTGTAGATTTCCTACTTATGCAGACACTGACAACAGAAAAAGTCATCAGAAACGTCATGTAGATTGGATCCTAATAGATATGGCTGATTGATATAAATAGCTAAATTTTGGCTATCAGGATCAGTTAGAGTTAGATTCTTGTTCTCAGAGTGACCTTACTTCAAACCAGTTTAAGTTTCACCTAAATAATGTTGGGGTAAAGTAGAAGGTTGTTCATTTTCTGTGCACTAACTCCACCTGCTCCATGCCACTCCAGTGCTGTCAACATCTAGCCCATGTTGCTGAATAAATCAAAAAAGCCTGCCTTCATAAGCCTGTCTCCAGCTATGTTTTGAGGTAACCCCATTTGTTACAAGCCCCTGATCTTTTAACAACATTGATTTTAAATTAATATTAATCTATGATTAGTTTATACTCATTTATTCGCTCTAAAATATTTATATGTGATGTCTATACAACTATTTTTAAATACTTCATTAACTTTTTTATAAAATCTAACCGTTTTAATCTTAGTAGAACTATATATTATTTTGATACAGCAATTTATTTATTTTAATATTGAATTAGATTAAGCTTCCAAGTTAAATACAAAATTCAAAGAGCCTAGTTATTATTTTCTCCGGTCAAAATTATTGCAGGAGATGTAGATTTTCCATTAAGGAATAGTCTTAAAATTTTAAGTTTCCTATAATTTATCAATTAATCTTTACCCGTAATCATTTCTCAAAAGAAAATGTAATTTATTAAATTATTTAAGCAAAATCCATCACATTTTTCTAAATCAAACTTAGCTCTTTAGGTAAAATCTATTATAGAGATTTTAAAATTAATTTTTATCAGTATTTACATTGTATATCTCATTTGCACTTGATCCTTATCACCTACGTATTAATTATGCAGGATTTGTACAATCTCACCGGAATTGAATTTGTGTTTTTTTATATATATGGTTTATTTTAATGTTTTATTACATGAGCATCATTTGTCTATAAAGTTTAAGCCATGAGAGATTTTAAAGTTTGAATATGTGGGAAAACAATCTACTCCTTTAAATCTCACTGTTTCTTTTATATTATACTTTCTTAAAATTTATTTATTGCCCTGGGTTTTGTGGACATTCCATTATGCTAGGGAGCTAGCTATTTAAATCAGGATTGAATTCATGTTTGTTTGTGTGTGAACGGTATTATGTACTTTATGGTTACTACTTAACTCTCAGGACCTGCAGAAATTTAAATATTACTAATTCAAGAATGTTAGTCTCCCATAAAAGTAGATGTATTTCCTACTAGGGATTTCCCTTGTCCAAATACTGTCAGTAAAATGTGCATGGGCACACATGGATAAACCATCCCAGCACATCAACTTTTATTGTTATGCAGAGATATGTTTTGGTCAGCATGCCAGCATGTCCTCTCATTCATTGACTTCTCCTAGAAAAGCCTATTTGAGGATCATAAATGACCTCATGTGTTCTTTTATTGTAGCCATAACATCTGTACCACTTTTAGCATTATTTAGTTATTCTCTATATATAAACCTGAAATGCTATCTCTACCGTGATAGCACATCTCTCATTAGCCAATCCAGTTAATTAATTAATCACATATAATATAAAATTGTATTTACTTAAGATAAACATTTGTTTTCCCATAGTCATAACTTACAACTTATTATAATGGTCTATTGCAACTCATTCATCTTCAGATGTCTATGAGGGCTAAAATAATGGATTATTGCTAATTTATACTTGGCAGACCACTTAACCAATTGTTTATATTTAGTAAACAAATGTATTTTATGTTTGCCCTGTATCAAAACCTAATCTATGTCTTAAATGGATTGCAATTGCTTGCTAAATTCAAATGCGGTAATATTAATTAATTATAATGTTATCTGATGTACTTAATGAATTTTAAATTACGTAATTGCGAGTACACTATGTATAATCAAGTTATGTAGACAAACATTGATGTATATTGTATCATGACACCTATATGTATAATAAATATATATTATATTAGTACTTTGAAATCTCAGTTTGTCATTATTCCAAATCTCTAACATAAATCCCTTTTATTAATAAGATTTTATGGATTTAGATAAATTACTTTTAAGCCAATAAACATCACATGACCACCACTTCTTATGCTTGTGTATTACTGTTTTAAAACAGGCAAAACTCACTATATGTATTGCCACAACCAGCAAGTTAGAGTAATCAACAAATGCCAGAAGGCTTGTGCATAAAATCTCTATCTAATGCCTACTCATCCAATATCCCCAGACTAGCTTCTGACTTGTGGCCCTCGTCAGTGAGGAGCCTTGGGTTTGAGAGCACTGCACCTGGATCTTAGGATCTAATGCAACCCTCCAGCAGCCACCTTTTATCTCCATTTAACTACAAAACTATGAGTCTTAAATTGAAAACACTTTAATGTTTTCAATCCAAGCCCATCATCTTATATAGTCATATGGGTCTGAACTCAGTTCAGCACCCATACATTTTGTGTCTTTGGTTCTTCAATAACCATTATCCAATTAGGCAGGAATGATTTTAAGCCAATAAACATCACATGACCACCACTTGTTATGCTGTTATAAATTACTTTTGTTATGTTGCCATGAATTTATTAGTATTGCAGTTCAAATCAATCAAATCTTCAACATTTAAATTATCAATCAATGTCAAATATCCTCCACTTTGTTCTGTAATTGTAATAAATTTACATAGGTGTTATTTAATGAAATGTAAATCTGTTGTATTAAGTTGCACATGAACCCTGAACTCTAGCTGGGATGAAGTAAGAATGAAACTCACTAGTATCATCAAAAACATTGTTCCTGTAGTCATAGACCCTGGAGCACTAGTAAATAGGTTGATATTTGGTCTTGTTCTTGACTTATGTCTCTTGCACTTACTAGATGGATATATGTTTGCTTGGATTCTAGGTCTTGTTGAATGAACACATGATTTTGACTGGTACAGTAGATGTAGAATAAACTTGTCCATATGTTATTGTAAAAATGCCTTTACACTTTAATGATATTTGCTAGTTGACACATACCTATGATGACAGTTATTTTGATGGTTTATCGTTAATTTACATGTTATTAAATCCAAGTTAATGTTAAGTCTAGTATAATAATTACAGATTGGGTAGATAATTGCCTAAAATTTTATTATGTGTATTTTTATAGGTACATTAGGGTAAATCTAGGTGTAGGAGTATAGCACATTTCTTATCCCCTTCTAAATATGAGGGATTTTGAGTCATATTAATATTATGCTTTGCATACATGTGAATGTGCAAGTTCTATATAAATTCGGCTTCTTTATTTTTTTTCATGTCATAGCATCGGCTGGGAGGCGAACCCACAGCAACCATCTGCAAACAACTACTTTCTTGCAAGATGACTGCGCTGACCTCTCGCTAACAACGCTTGACAATTCGGTTTCTTTTCTAGTTAACTTGAGTAGCAATTTTAAGCAAATGTGTTATACACCAATTTTGAATCTAGTTTATGTTGTTTCTTTTATCAATAACATTTTGTCAGTAGCTTATATTAATGCAATGGACCCATTACTTGTTGCATATAAATATCAGTTAGTTATCTTAACAATAAGGAGAACTTCTTTAATTTGGTTTGAATGTGTACATTGGTTCCAGAATTTAGTTAAATAGCCTACTAATAAATCGTAGCTACATGTTTGTTTAGCTAATACTTGGTATTATAACTTTTTTTTTCATATGTCATAGCATCGGCTGGGATGCGAACCCACAACTGTCTGCAACCAACTACTTATTGCAAGGCGGCTGCGATGACCACTCGGCTAACAATGTCTGACATAACTTTTATTTTTATAGTATTAAATCTACAAATTTTGTTTTATATTTTATTTTATTTATTTGTAACCCCAATTTTATATTGTAGTGTTAATAAATATTTGTTTTATTATTTCTTAAATATATTTTTTTGTTCATTGTTATCTTCACATTAATTTATTCAGACAATTCTATTAATAAATCTATACCAGGTATAGTGAAGGTAAGAGTACTTTTAAATTCCAAAATCACATTGATGAGATTCGTATGACCTATTTTCCAATACCTGCATATACTTTTTATTATAAGAGTACTTAATAGTGTAGTGGGTATAAAAATATACTGCATTGTATTAATTAACTTTGCTTACTACAAGATAAAAATATTGAAAATTCTAGTAAAACGTATCTCTTATTCATATTGATATTAGTAGTTCATGGTACGAGAGCTTTAAATATTAGAATTAATTTATTTTGCTAGCCAGTGTTTGTTAGAAGCGTTTGTAATATTTAAGTACATGAGAGTTTGACTTTATTATATTTATTGTAAAATGAAATAGATATTGATAGGGATGAAAGGATAAATTAGGAGTCTCATATTTATTAAGAACCCAAATTAATATTTTTTTGAATGTATATTGCCCATAAAGCAAAGTGACTTACTTTGTACTTAAATAAAATAAGAACCTGAGAATTTGTTGGTTATATACCCATTATTGTAGGCTTAGTTCAGAGACTTATACTTATCTTATCGTTATGTTTATTTAATGATCTCTGATATTGAGTTACAATATATATATATATAATTGTAGGGGATTTGAACCCAGAATTTCAAGCTCCCTTCAGATATTCAATCTAGCTCATACAACTGATACACATGACCACACCCATGTGAAAAAGGTAAATGATTTCCAATATACATACCTATATATATATGTGTGTGGGTGGGGGGTGCGTGTGTGCATGTATATGCAAAATTGCATACACAAAATCATGTGGACCAAATATTACATAATCAAAATAAAATTAAATTTCAAGAAATATAAATAAATAAAAAGACTGTATATATTATATTATCTCTTACTGGTTAATATATTAAACAAAAATAATTGAATAAAAAAATCCAACTTTAGGGAACTAGATAATTCAAGAATATAATAGTGCCTGTATTCATATCATGAGGTTGTAAAGGTTTAAATGTTTTAATTTTTTTTGTAGAGGAAAAATAAATCTACCATAGAATCACTCTTAAAGTTTCAATTCATTAAATGAATTGATGTGTTTAAAACGTGACCTATTTTCATTTTTATGCAAAATATCAAATCTATGGTTAGTTTTTGTAATATGTAATCTGTTTGCTGATTCACCTACATAACGGTCCAATCATCTGTTGCTCTCTATAAAATATATTAAATTTGCAATTTTAGAATCATCATAGTAATATTTACTAAGGCAATAAACCTTTGAGCATGTGCGCTTGAAAATGTGAGGTAGGGACCTCTACAGGTCATTAATGGTAATATCTTGGACTATTTTTATAATAATAACTTGTTTTCTTGTAACTTCCACAAGAAAAACATCATTTTTCTGATAAAAAAATAGTTATAAAATTTGTTATTACAAGTCAGTCTTTATGTGTTTTGTGTCTTCAATGTACAACTTTTGGGTGGGTTAGGTAAACATTTTTTGATACTCTGTGGAATTTAATATGGTAAATTATCTCTGTAATGTTTGATTAATATTAATTAAGTCATCATTAACAGTAAGATTCTAATAGTGGAACTCCCAATTGGATATTTATTTTCTTTAATAGAAGAATTTTCTTTCTGTTAACTTCTGAAAATTTTATTAGAATAACTAACCATGTATTTGACATTATGCTTAAAAATAAAGAGCCCAAGTTTTAAAGACATCAATTTACCTGATAATTCAATTAAAGACTTAAGAATGGTCATATTGCGGAATAAT
Source organism: Epiperipatus broadwayi (assembly GCA_028023455.1). NCBI lineage: Eukaryota > Metazoa > Onychophora > Udeonychophora > Euonychophora > Peripatidae > Epiperipatus > Epiperipatus broadwayi. The sequence continues at coordinate 4,246,130 of JAQFVV010000028.1, read as the reverse complement.
TTTTCATTCAACAGGAAAAAAAAAAAGCAAAAAGGTTTTACACACTGATGGTATGAATATGAAGATAGGCATTATTATATCCTTGAATTACCTAGTTTCTTATATGCTCTACTTTTAATTGAATTATTTTTAATATGTTAACCAATAAGATATAATATATATAGTTTTTTAAAATTTTATTTATTCTCATTAATTTGAAATTTCATTTTAATTTGAATATATAATTTATGTGCACATGATTTTTTGCATGTAATTTTTGTATATATCACTAAAAACCAATCAACATTTAGACTATCCCAATATCAATTACAATCAACAATTTCAAACTGTTGTCAAGGCAACCTCCTTTTAACAATAAAGGTGGAATCCCACTTTTATTAATGGTCTAATGTACTTATATAGGCACTAAAGATTGTACCTTGACCAAAGAGATTGAAATTATTGATACAAAGAAGCTTAAATAAATCTCATTAAATAGGTAAATATAACCTATTTTGAATGCAGTCTAATAAATAGTCCATTATAATATTACAAAATGCAATTATCAATTTCCAAATTGCACCCAAGGTATTACTTAAATAATAAGTGAAATAATCTTCAAGGTTAAATGGGTTTATAAGCAACCATTAGAAACCAGTCAGCACTTAGACAATCCCAATATCAATAACAATCAACAATTTCAAACTATTGTCAAGGCAATCTCCTTTTATAATATATATATAATTCAAACAAATTTATTTAATACAGTATTCAAATTTTAAACAATATATTCTTTACTGGAAGTACTTTCGATTGTATAACTGACAATCTTTATCAACCATTAATACAAATGTAAAGAATATATTGCTTTAAAATTTGAATACTGTATTAAATAAATTTGTTTGAATTATTATTATATGATTTAAAAATACAGACATTTAACCCTTTTCCCGCCTCTTACGAGGCACCTCGTAGACATCTGACATCACTCTAACTCTGCAAGTTTTTATACCAAAATATTCGTTCAATATGTTTTTAAATAGATTTTTAAAAGCTCTATAAGATGGTGCCCTCTTCCGAATTCTTTTACAAGTAAAAAATAAAAAAAACTGCATTTAAAGCTAAACAAAGAAAGAAGCTTATTGGTGATTGGCTCTCAGCCAGTTCTCAGCCGACAAAGACATTCTGATTGGCTGGAAAAAACAAAGAAACCGCCTGATCAAAGAAAATAAAGATAAACGCTGAGATTTTCATTTCGAATGTGATTTAAGTATTAAAAAAAGGATAATTTGACAAATTAAAAATAATTTTAAAAAATAAACTAAAAAAACAAAATTATTTTCGAAAAATATCGAAGATTTTTGTAAAAATATTGAAGCTGTAGTAAAAAGAAATATTTACTTTTCTATAACGTAAAAGTCGATCTTTTTGTTTATATTATAGCTTTTATGTTGCCGAAATTGAATATTTTAGAATAAATAAATAGCAATTTATTTTTGAAAGAACTTTCGTTCTCTTCATAACCTGAAAAATTAATAATATACTTTTTATAAACGTATCTGAGTTGAATTTAATATTATAGGCGAATATGTTTTAACAATAGGCTTTGTCTTCAGTTTGTGAGTTGGCCAATTAAAAGATTTGATTTTTATCTCATACAACCAATAATAAAATTAGCGGTTAAAAGGTTAATGGTTATTGCTATATATATATATATAGAGAGAGAGAGAGAGAAAGAGAGAGACCACATGTGAGATGGATGGATGAAATAAAAAAGTGTGCAGGGGTGATGTGGAGAAGAGAAGCTAAAGATCGGAGAAGATGGATTAAACTTGGAGAGACCGTCATCCTGCATTGGATCGATAATGGTTGATAATGATATATATATATGTGTGTGTGTTTGTGTAATAATGTTCAAAGGTAAATGGGTTTATAAGTAAGCTTTAAAAACCAGTCAACACTTAGTCAGTCCCAATATCAATAACATTCAACAATTTCTAACCGTTGTCAAGGCAACCTCCATTTAATAATAATATTGGATCCCACCCCTATTAATGATCTAATATACTTATATAAACACTAAAAATTGCAACTTGACCACAGAGATCAAAAGAAGTGATGGAGTGTGCGGTACAATATATATGTAATTCACCTTTATTGTTAAAAAGAGATTGCTTTAACAACAGTTTGGAATTGTTGATTGTTACTGATATTAGGATTGCCTAAGTGTTGATTGGATTTTAATGATATATATATATATAGGTACATTATATATTTATTTACATATCCTTGAAGTTTCTATCTGCAATCACGCATTTTTGAAACATCTGAATAAAGGCATGTAAAAGGCAAATCACGTTAAATAATCACTCATCAGTTGGTGCATGTCTCAATTTTTACACCTGACTATCATTTGTTTTACTATTTATCAATGCCATATATTAAACTTTGATTTTCAGGTGCCAAACTTTTCATAATCACGATTTTAATACCATCTTCAGGTAAATATATGAATTATTATTAAGCATTCAATAGGCTATAAATTATGATGCGACAGATGTATAATTAACATTTCGTAATTTTTCACTTCCGTTTTCATAAACCAAATAGCATTGTTATTTAGATATAAATTTATTTAGAAAATCAATATTTAAAATATTTATTTGTAATTTGAAAACTTGTCTTTTCTTCTGTCAGTTTATTTCTAGTCCATGCAGACGTTTAAACTCTCTTTTAAAATATCTAAATTGACTACTAAAGAGTAACACAATGAAAACTGTGTATTCAATTTTTCTTTAAACATATCCATGTTTACATATAAGAAACTGAAAAAAAGTCTTTCATTTTCTTCTTTTTTATTTGTTGTAATATTCAAAAAGGTATTACAATATTATTTCAAATGCACAAATTTCAATGCTTGTTAAATTTATTTTAGAATAAATATATATATGCACATAAACATCATAATAATATTTTTAAAGATTAAAAAAAATGTTTGTCATATTAAAAATGATAAAGAATATTTATATTTGCACGTGTTCGAATGATGAATTATTTGTGCACTATATATACACGTAAATGTGCTCTTGGTAGAAAGCGATTGGATCTCCTCCAAGCTGCCCTTCAGGATACGCTTAAATTAAAGCATGTGTTATGGACAAACATAGGTTTATCTATGTACCACAAAATGTTACGTGCTAGGATGTGTCTGATTCACGGGTTACAACAGGAAGTGTGATAGAACATTTCCAATAGTCTTTTTCTCTGTAATTAAAAATGTAGAAAACCAGTTGAAAACTTTCTTGTGATTTATGGCTTATTAGCAGATTTTCTAAATTTAAAACAAAATTTAATATTAGAATGTTTTACCACCACTGATTAAGGTTTAAAACTAATTGTCACATGGCATGACAATTTATAATCCAGTCACGCTAGTGTCTTAAATATGGACTCGCTAAAAGGTAAACTATGTCAGTAACATATTGTTGGTTCAGAGTCAACTGGGAGAGATAACCAATAACCAATCACTGCTCATCTTTTTAATGGGACATCTAGAATCACTTCACTTTCATTATATATATATTAATCCCATGAATAGATATTTGAAAAATGTAAATGACTACCGGATACATTTCATACTGTACCACTACTCTTCAATTAGTCCAGAATACAATATTTAACATTAGCATTATCCATGCCAGTATTTATCAATATCAAACTATTACAATTTAATCTAAAATATCCATATCCTTGCATTTACAACTATTCCCACTATCATCCTTTAATGATTATTGCTTATTTATTAGGCTGGAAATTATGACATCATTTTTGACCAGATATTCACTTTTCAATTAAATATTAATAGATTTGCTATTATTAAACCAAAACTGTATAGTATAAATAGTGCAATTTTATTTCATTTTTCTTCCATGCATAAAATATTAAATATGCCCATAACTTCATAAAATATATTTTATTTACATTAATTAATAAATATTAATATTTATTTTAATCTTTGATTAAAGTTTAAAAAGATTCTTAAAATTATATGACAATCTGTAACCTATTAAATCATTAATAATAATCAATAACATATTTATCTGGAGAAAATAGTATCATATATGTGAGTGCAGAAATCCTTTGATTAAATTATATATGTATATTAAATATTTTTATGAATTTATACTGATGGAAATAATATAAATAATTGGTGTTGCTAGAAAACTATAAATTTCTAATGGATAAACAACTTGTTTAGTCTTAGGACTATCAAATAACAATTGGTAGTTTCATGGCACTATCAAAGTAATGTCATCTTTGTTAGCTCTTAACAAGCTTTCTAAATATCCTATCTTCAAACCGGTTTTTAGCTTCTGGCTGTCATCAGTATTGGAGTGGAAAAAAATTGTATGGCATAAGAGAGAGAGAGAGTAATCTATTATTGAACTTTAATGATTTTATATTCTTCTATTATCAATATATGATATAATTAAAAGACACATAAATATCAAAAACTCATAATTTTATGTAAGCATAAGAAAACAGATCTGTTTATATATATCATTATACATTATATTTAATTAAAGAGAGAAAATTTCACCTTTTTAACATATACACCTTATGAACTTTTGTATTGAGTACAGAGGAAACTGTCAAACCCAAACACAAGATGGAGACTTTATAAAGAGTGACCATCTTATCTTTGACATAAATTCTGATTTATATAGGCCAACCTAGACCCTCTTGGCTTGAGAGAGTGAAGATGTTACTCTGATCACTTTTACATTCATTATTTTTTATATAAATTAACATTCATGTTACAAATTAATATAGAAATTAAATAATGTTCAAATTTAGAATAAAGATAAGATGGTCACTCTTATCTTTATAAAGATTCTATCATATATTTGAGTTTAGGAGTTTCCTCTGTAGTCATCACAGCAGTGTTGAGCTATTATAAAAATCAGTAAGGCACATGTGTTAAAAAGGTGAAATTCTTTCTCTTTAATTTCATACCATTTATATGCTTAATAAATAAATTTGAATGTTAAATAATTTCTATCAATTTATAATATTAACATATAGTATATTCAAGGTGTTAATGTATGTAAGAAAGTAATATATATATATATATATATATATATATATTACTTACTTACATATATGAAACTGTATATATATATATATATATATATATATAAGCAGTGTAACAGTTTCACTCTCTCAAAGTAAGATGTTTCAGATTGGCCTATATAAATCAGTATTTATGTTAAATATATGATGGTTGCTTTTATCTTTATCTTTTTTATTGTGTTTGAGAGTTTCTTCTATCCTCAAAGCAGCATATTTAAGCTATTATAAAAATCAGTAAGACACATATGTTAAAAAGTGAAATCCTTTTTCTTTAATTTCATATGATTTATGCACTTAATAAACAAATTTGAATGTTATATATTATATTTATAACGAAACCTATTTATAAAAGAACTAAGTCCAAAGATGTTCCTATTCTTAGTAACACTTTCAGATTTGGCTGCTCCATAGATGGGTTTGTATTATCATCAATATAATAAACTCTGAATTGTTTATAGATTTGTTAAAATTATTAGTATTTATAAGAAAAATATTTTAGCAATATAACATTTAAATACAACATTTAAAAAAAGGGATACTCATAAATTGTTTTGTTTATCAATTTCAAATTCAATCATTTAATATTTAGGAGATAAACTCAAGTTAGTAGCTTCTGAATGGTGTTTTTAGCCAAACTATGATTTAAATACTATATTTTGATAAAGGAATAGATAATAACTATTTTAGCCATAACGTCTGTATATTTTCATAACTTTTAACTGCATTCAAATGAGTAAATTAAATTTTGAGTTAGAAAATGCATTAATCACATGACCACTAAGAACATTTATTTAGCAATCTTATATTTTTTTATATATAATTCCTATAAAATGATTTAAAAATTCATTAGTAAAAAAATTTTAATGCAATGCCTAGAATTAAAAATAAATAAATATTAATAATAAAACGAAGTTAATCGCAATATTCATATAAATTGATCAAATTATTATAATTATATATTCATAATTCATAATTAAAATCGCAGTCAAAATGCTTCATAATCTAATGATTTAAATAGAAAATTATTTGAGTATAAAAGTGTGATGAATTTTTAAACATTAATTTATACTCATGGAAAATATATATCGGTGTATGCAAATGAATAAAAAATTGAGTTAATCGAGCAAAAACTTTTATTAAATAAAGGAATTTTAATATTAATGGCAGGAGACAATAAATGAATGGAATAATGAAAAACGTTTATTAAAATATAGTTGTTATTAATGGAAGGAGAGAGCAAAGGAATGCAATGACATGAAAGAGTTAGTTTATTATTATTAAATTAATAACATTGAAGATATAGTTTGAAATTATAAGTAAGACAATTGTATTATTAATTCAATACAGAGTGTAATTTACTACGAAGAAAAATTCAACAATATTACAAACTAACTATGGCTTAGAACTGCTTTTGACTGGGCAGATCATATTCAGAGCATTAGATAAAGTCAGGTTTGTAAGTGAGAGAGAAGATGCAGAGGATGAACATTTAAAATAATTAATATGCAAATTAATTCATTTACATATTCCATTTGCATGATAAAGCAACACATGAATCATTTTTATTTATTGCACTGGTGTTGCACGGATGTTGTTGGTGATAAACCATTCCTCTTTACATTTTCTCTTTTGATCATTGTGCTCAATACAAACTACTTTGATGTTAAGCAAATTTAATACTTGTTTAAAATTTATTATATGCTGAATAATTAAGGAAGTGGGTGTAAAAGAATGATTGACAGATATAATACAAAATGTACTTTTATGTTATAAAAATGAGGTCTTTCACAGTAGATAGTGGCATTTCATTTATTTAGCTTAAAATCACTCTATTACAGCTATCTGTAGAGATTGTTGCCTGGTTTTAGTTCATTTAATGTCAAAAACTAGAACTATATATATAAAATCTCTAGATGTTATGTAGATCTAGTATAACAGTCCATGTATTGACAGTTTATTGATCTCAAAGCAATTAATCTTCTTGCATGAGCTCACCTTGTATTCAAATTTTGAACATGGAAGCCAAGTATTTTCCATAGTTTGTTAACATATTTATGAATATTTTTTGTAAAATATTTATTAAGAATATTGTGCTCAGATTCAGATTATATTCACATTTTAGTGGTGTAAATCAAGGGAAATTTAATGAATGTTTCTGTAATCATTGTAGCTATTTTTTTTCATTTTTAAATAACAATAGGGGATATTTAAATTTTAAAACATAATTTTATTGATTTATGCATTGCTTATAAAAATTCATTTTAAGATTATAGAAAATTGAGTTCAACATTTTTTTTATTCTGTTTCATATGCTTTATCAACAATGGTGAAATAACAAAGCTCAGTTGGTTGGTTCAATTTTCAAGAATATAAAAGTGTATGTTCAACTCCTATGCCATTTTTATCACTGATATGGTCAACAACACTTGAAGAAGAGTGGAGAATAATATCACTTGAAACATTATGTAATCTATTAACCTGTGTTATCTATTTACATATTATTACTGATAGTTGTTTGTATTATTTTCAAAGAAATTTTATTGGTGAAATATATGGCTACAACCTGTGATGTTCAGATGAAGATCATGTGTCAGCAGGAGCTTCTTACATGGGAACTAGAACTATCAGTGTTGATGCTTTTGTCAAATCTAGATGAAGAGAAAAACATTTTTATGGTTCCGCAAAGATAGCATGGCAGAATTGGGAACTTTTGTCATTGGTAATCTTGAAAAGTTTCCATGTATTCTCATACATAAACTTAGTATGAGAGAATTTTGTCTTTACTTTGGATTTTTCTGAAGATTCCAAAAAAAGTTGCAAGGGCATTCAGTTGTGGGATGTTGAATATCATTTTACATTGGGTGATCCATATGGAATATGGAATAAAGGTTGAGATTCTTATGATGGGAAAATCAGTCTCCTTACTACAATCTTTAAGGAGAGGATTTTATAATAATCAATTGCTAAATTTTGGGCTATGATTTTCTTCACTGGTCTGAAGCCTGTGCAGGTTAAGATAATGTGATCAAAGGTCTCATCCTGTCTGTGGCAGATTGAACACAAAGGATTTTTGTTGTTCAGGAATCTTTTCTGATGTAAGAACCAGTTGGTGGGCATAGCATTAAGATTCACTTTTATTAAATAGGCCAGGAATTTGGGCTCTAATAGTAAAAACTTGAATAATGTTGTGATTTAAAATTTTTAAATATAGTTCAAAATTTTCTAAACACAACATTTAATGATAAAAGATGAAAGTAGCCTGATATATTATCACAAACAAAAATATTGTTGAGATTATATATTTTAGTTAATTATTTTTTCTATATTTGAGATGTTGAAATATTCTTTAAAGAATGGTTTTCATTTTTAAACTTATATTTCTAAGGAATAATTAAAAATTTTGAAAAATGTAATAAACTTTTATTCATTGTAATAAGAAATGAAAATGTGATCCAAATTGCCACTAGGAGGTTCCAAAAATGTACATTGCAAAGTGTAACAATGAATTTATTACATTGAATATAGATGTTTCTTTATTAAACTACTCAAGAGTGCTTCTCCTTTTGATTATATATTTTATAAGCTAAAAAGTTAATTGATTTGTTGTTAAAAGTATAAATATTAAATTGCTTTTGACACATAAATTAGAAAATGTAACAAGGCAAAACTCTCCATACAGTAGTGCCACCCTGTGCTAACCAGAGTAATCAATCGCACAGGGTGGTACTACTGTATGGAGAGTTTTGCCTTGTTTATAAACAATTATATGTTAGTATAAGAGATGGTGATCATGTGATGCTTAATGGTTAATTAGAAAATGTAAATTATAAAAGTAAAAACTTAGAAATAATGTAAAATCAGTGGAAAAAATATATTATGGAAATTATAAGCAGAAGAGAAATTCTAAAAGGTTTATATACAAAAAGAGAAGAATTATAAAAATTATAATGCTAATGAGTGAAAGAGGGATAATGGGAACAGTGGGTGTCATTCAATGTTACAGTATAAATTAACAGTAAGATATAATTGCTCAATAATATTTTTATTTGATGTGAAAGTTATATGGTAACGATTATTGGAAAGTTTTGATATAATAAAACCTCACTGCAATGTACTATGGCATCTTCTTTTTCAGAGTCAGGAATCACTCAGTCACTATGTCGAAAGAAACTTGTTAGTGACCTTCCCTTTCTTTTTCATTCCACATCCTAGGTTTTTACCATATTCTTCTCTATTCTGCTCTATCCCATTTCCATAACATTATCTTTGTCCTTGAACCATTAACAGAATGATCCCTCTACTGGGAATTCAATGGGTAACATAATTCATGATGGCTTATATTTATTAGTAAATGATCAACTGAACACAATCTAAAACATTGAATTATAGAGCTGCAATCAACACATAATAATTTAAAATCTGTACCATTATTATCTTAATGCTAGCCTTTCTATAATGGTCATTACTTATCATATGTCAATTAATAACAAAAAAATCTTAAATCTGTAATGATCACACATTGCACAATATAGTATAACTTAAACAGTACATAAAATTGAAGATAAAAATATAGCAAAAACAAACATTAATTAGTATCAAAACAATGTATTTAGTAAGTATAAAGTTTAGCCATTTAGGATTCATAAATAAGCACTTTGATTTTAAGAAGGAAATGGAATAACCTCACTATCTTTGTGTTAAAGTTAAATGTATATGCATTATACAAATATTAAAAGCTAAATAATGAAATATGTAATAGTATAAATAATAATAATAATTATAAAAATTTCAATTAAAAAAAATTAGTGACAAAAAGAAGATTTTAGAGTTTGCATTCTATTATTACTTTTCGGACTTGCACATGACTTTTATCTTTTGCAGAAAGGTTGAACTTTGAATAGTCTGAGGTATTTTGAATAAAATACTCTAAACTGTCCAATCTCTAATGAATTTCTTCTTTTCATTTTATACTGCTTTTTCATTGGATATTAATGACACTTTTATTATATCTTTATATTTTGGCTCTTAGATTTTTAACATTTGATTGTTCTTTTCAAAAGAGAACAAGTGGTAAAAAACAAATGGGGGCACAATATCTGAGATCAAATAGGCTACAAGATGATAGAATTGGTCACAATTGTTGCAATATGGAAGGAAATTAGTTAATTTGAAGGTCACCATGGTAGATTAAATATTTTTCATGATGTAACTGTAAAATATAGCTTTGTTTTTTTTCTTTTTTCCATAGATTACCAGGAGCTTCTAACTGATAGTAACTCTCCTGGGAAACATTGGATAAAACTATTTTGGCTGCTGAATATTTTTAACAACTCGGCCTGCTTGGGTTTAGATATACAAATCTTAAATGCTGGAATGCCAATGATTTCCAATGATTTTAAATCCGACAATACAGTAGTGCAACTCAGTGAAAGCCAGAGTAATCAACGGATATAGGAAGGTTTGATTACTCTGTCTTGCACTGAATTGCACTACAGTACAGAAAGTTTTGCCTCTGTGTACATAGCTTGTGTAACCATAAATAATGGTGATCAACTGATATTTAGTAGTTTAATTTTAAACCCAATTTAAATAGCTTTTTAATTTATGTCAATAAAACCAAAGATTGAATCCTTAATTAGACACATACTTTTTGATAGTTTTTGAATAAAAAAGTATTCACTCATATTTATAATTTAAAATTTCATTTGTTAATATGTGAACATATGCGTGATAGGCACTGTCCATTCTTCCAAATGGCATAGACATTTTATCAGCATAATATAAAAGCATTTGAAAACTTTTATTTAAGGATGCTCTCAAAAATTTAAAATTATAATGGCAAGTTGGTAAAACCAATCAATATGAATGTTCTTCAATTTACCAAATGTGATACTACAAAACCCAGTCTTGTAAAATCACATTTTCACAACTTTGATCCAAACTGCTTAATGGAGTTATTATAATAATTTTTATTAACCATTCATTAAACTAGAAATATTATTCATTAAATGAATAATTTCTAATCTAATGAATGACTAATAAATATTATTAAGTCACTATAATGTTTTATATTTGTCAATTATGAAAAGATATTTGACTAGAATCAAGCAGTTCACCAGTGACATAAACATTGGAATATCAGGACATGGATTCAGCATATCATAACAGTACAAAGAATATCGGTCACACTTTGATTGCAATGATGTACTGATACTAAGAAAATGAATATTGAGAAGAATGTAGTGGAGATGATTTCAACTCTTCAAAACATATTATAGATTTTTATAAAGATTTTGTGGATTAAATAAGAAGCTACCATTCTATAAATTAATATAATTATGCAAAGGTTAAACTCTTTATACAGTGGTGCCACTCAGTGCAAGCCAGAGTAATCAATGGATGCAAAAAGATTTGCACATAAAATCCCTATCTAGTGGCTACTCATCCAATATCCCAGACTAGTATCTAGCTTGTGGATTTCAGCAGCGAGGAGCTTTGGATCTGAGAACACTGCACCTAGATCTTATGATCTAATGCAACCATTCATTGATTACTCTGGTTTGCACTGATAGTGCTACTGTATGAAGAGTTTAGCCCCTTGTAAACAGCTTATGTAATCATAAATAATAGTGATAATGTGATATTTAATGGTTTATAGTACAATTTTGCCATCAATGTGATTAGTGTAGTAAATAAAATCTCAGAACTTCAAAAATGTATATAAACTATCAGATGATAGCAAAAAAAAAAGAAATAAAGGTAAATACTAAAAGCAAGAATGTTTTAGGACCTTCCAAAGAAATGAGAAAACAAAGGCTGTTAACAATGAATTACAAGAAGTTAACTGCATTGACTATCTTAGATTGTTAAGGCAGATGGAAACATAATGGATGAAGTTATTCATAGAATTTAACCTGGACAGTCTACTTTTGATTGAAATTATCCAATCCACTAAAAATAAAATATTTTTTAATAAATATGTTTTACCATATAGCAAAGTAGCTAATCCCAAACTCATTGCAAAATATGAATATACATTTGATACTGAAGAGAGAGCATAAACAAAATACATGGCTGAGTAAATGCAAGTTTCAGCCATAATATTACAAGAATAAAAATACTGAAAAATAATTGGACTAACTATGCTGCTTAAAAAAGTGATATCTGATGAATAACTTAAGTCTTAAACTCGAACCCAATAGAGTGTAAAATGTTAGAAAAAGACCAGAAGAAATAAATAGTTAATATATAGATATATAGTAATCAGAATAATTATGGAGAAATGAAAAGCAATGCAATGAAGACACTGACATAGTAGACAATAGCAATAGTAAAGGCATATTACAAGCCATATAATCTCAATGAATTTATAAATGGTTAGAAAAAGATCAAACGTGAAGTGTTTGGTGAGGTATGTATAATGTACAGAAAGGATGGGGGGGGGGCAAAAATGAATATTAATTACTGGCAATAGATGAATAATTGAATTTATAAACTGGACTCCCAAAAATTGTAGATGGTGGAAAATGACCAACATAAGCTAGATGGTTGAGATTTGAAAGTTTGCTGATGCTATATGGAGATAGAAGAATATGGGTCAAACACATGAATACTTGCTAGAAAAATATAACAATGGATTGATAACTGAATTAAATAAAACTAGATGTTTCAAAAGATTGTAAAAGGCTAAAAATAGACTAAACATAAGATTGATAACTATGATTTGGATATTTGCAAATGTTACATGGAGAAAAAATACTATCTATCGAAGAAAAATGTTAACTTAAAAGATTTTTTTTTCTCAATGATGTTTATTCATCAAAAAAAAAAAAATATATGGATACAGTTAGAAAAAGGTTTACAAGAAAGTGATTATAAAATAAATTGAAATTTCAGGAGCTTCATGGTAAGAGGGGAAGGATACATGTGAAAAGGGAATGGGAAGTAAAAAGGGGAAATGGTGTGTAATCCAGGCTGGTCCAAAATGCATGTCTTCATAACTGAGTCCTATGACTGAGGCTGAGAGGATGGGAGTTGGAGGATTGCCCAAGTGTCTGTGAGGAGTGGAGGTGGGGTTAGTTTGGTATCTCTGGTTTTGAGACAGAAAAGTAAGTCCAAGAGCTTTTGGTTCACTGAGGGTACTCTCTGGTCAAAGATAATGTCACATCGGAGCAAACAGAGAGCATAGATGAGGAAAACTGATAGTCTAATAGCTGTGAAGACCCTAGTTTCTATGGATTCTTGGAGGTTGAAAATGGTATTCCTGTGTGAGGAAAGGCAGGAGTTGATGATATTTCTCATGCCAAGCAGAAAGGGACATTTAAGTAGGAAGTGTTGGAGGGTTTCATTGTCAGTTTTATAGTGCTGGCATATGGGAGAGATCTTGATGAAACCCCTACAGTTGACCAAAAATTGATTTGTGGGAAGGGAGTGAAGATTGATTTTGAGGAGGAAATCGAGGAATTTTGCCTCAAGGGACCACCTTTTGAATTTGCGGATTAATTGAGCATTGGTAAGTTTGAGGAATATTGGGGACAAATCGACTGATAACTGTTAAAAATGATGATGACTTCTGTTGTTAGTATTAATATTGAAACTGTAAAATGCAATAAATGTTCTTATTTGAATTAAAGATTTATATTAAAACCAATACTTTTTATACACAGAATCAAATTAAAAATAAATGCAATCCGGCAAAATAAAAATCAGTCTGTTTTAAATATTCACAACAGCAAAAAACAATTTAAATATTCTAAACATTATTATTATTTTTTTAAAATCTAAAACAAATTTATGAAAATTGAATTTAAAAATCTATTAATTAATTTCACTTTATTTGCATTTATCAAATAGTTAAATATTATAAAATAAATATTTTTTTTTCCAAAATTAATTATGTGAAAAGATTTTAAAACGTTTACCTTCCCGAGAGATTTTCCCCACAAGGTGATTTTCTCTCTTTTGCACGGAAATTAATGTTTTATAAAAACGTTTATTATTAAAAAAAAAAAAAAATCAGTTGGGGACTTTATTTTTTACTTACATATTTATTTTAAAAAATTTGATTCACATTTAAAGTAAACTTTTTTAATATAGTGTTTTTATGATTAAAATTATATATATATATTGCGTATTAAGAAATGCCCAGCTAAGTATAATTTATAGATTATTTATATACCATAGTAATAATAGAGCAATTACATACATTTGTTAGTCTAAACTGTCGTGAAATAATATAAATAATATTTTCTTAAGTATAATTTATGAAGCATATTAATGTTTTTAACCACGAATGATCTATTCAAAGTTTTGTCAGGTATGGAAGAATATTACTAAGACACATTTCTTACTCCTGGATAGATCCAAAACGCCATATTGAATTTTTTAAAATACTGACCTCAGACACAATTTTCACAATAACTTCAGTTTTAATTATGTTACTGCAAAAAAATTACATTAATAGATACCAGAAAAACTAAGGAAACCAATAAGTCTAAGACAAATAGTGATAACCATTTAAAAAATAAGGAAAAAAGAAATTTCAACTTCCAACATAATTATTACTTCATTGTTTGTTCGTAATTTCAAATTCATCATGAACTCAGTAGTAATTACATTTTCAGTTATAATTTCTTTGTATTCCACACAAAATTATCTTTCAAACCATGTATAATATGTCTTACCTGAAATAATCCATGGCTTCACAATCTCCAAAATAAGTCGCATATGAATTCTTCATTTTTATCTTGTACCCCAAAAGTTCCAAATATCAAAGGCATCTATAAAGATTCATCCTAATAAAAGATACAAAAGAAATCACCATAGCAATTGGCTTCTTGTCTATCTAAAATTAGAAATTGTAGGGTACTATCTGTATCACTGATAAATGAATTTCATCTCTTCATTTTATATTTTTTGTGTGTATATCAGTGATGATTATATTCTTTATGGACACCAGTGATGTTTATATTCTTTATGCACACAAGTGATGCTATCTTGTTATATTTATTGTATCACATAGATATAATTTATTTGCATATAGTCCATTTGTTAGCTATAGACTTTGAAAATTATGTGATGAAACATATAGCAATACCAGAGTGACTCCGAAGCATGAGTACAAAGGCATAAACAAGAATCAGAATTTGATAATTTGCCTGCATATGCAATCTTTCTATACATTTGATTATTAGTTTTGTAAGTCATTACTTGTAAACACAAAAATATCATATAAGCATAGTAATAAATAATAAATTATTAAACTTTTTGAAAATCATTATTTTTATAAAATAAGTGGATTAGAACTTTAGAAAATTACGGTAGATATGAATTCTAAATGAGCATAAATAAATATATAATTTATCAACACACACCAACTACAAACTAAAATTAATAAAAAGTATCATTTTTGCAAAAAATTAAAAAAAATTAAAATATTATTAAAAAAATTAAAATTTTATATTTACGAGCCTGTTACATTGAGGCTCCATCGTAGGTGTTGTTTGTGAGTAACATCTGATAACTGTCCATTTGAAGACAGGTAAATATTTTTTGTCTTTATCACTTCGTGAAAATTACAAAATTGATAAAAAAAAATAAAAAAAAATAAATACTCTGCTTGATTAAACTCCTGTAAAAAATCCAAATTTCATCAGATTTTTTTGTGGTAGATATCTTTGGAAAGCCACATGACTGAGCTATCAAATACCCATACTTTAGCTGATGTCATGCTTATAGATTGTATGTCAGTAAAGAAACAAATCAACATGTCACCCGATCAATAAATAAGCACAGCTTACCCGCTTAGAGAGCCGAAGCAGATTTATTTGCATTTATCAAATAGTTAAATATTATAAAATAAATAATTTTTTTTCCAAAATTAATTATGTGAAAAGATTTGAAAGTGTTACCTTTCTGAGAGATTTTCCCCACAAGGTGATTTTCTCTCTTTTGCATGGAAATTAATGTTTTATAAAAATGTTTATTATTATAAAAAAAATTCAGTTGGGGACTTTATTTTTTACTTACATATTTATTTTAAAAAAGTTGATTCACATTTAAAATAAACTTTTTTAATATATAGTATATTTATGATTAAAATTATATATATATGAAAAACAAAAAAACACAAGTTAAAACTTGCTAACACTTGTATTTATGACAATAGATGGCGTTCTACCAAAAACACCATCAAGCGTAGTTTTTTGTTTACATAAACGTCAGAGCAAGCATTCACTATCTCTAACTTTAATTTCCATCTTCAGATCATGATTTCAAGCTATTTGTTATCATCAGTGAAGGACAGGAATAAGAAAATAAATCTAAACACAAACTCTGAGCATTTATGAAACAGTTTCTATTCAGCTTGCAAGCGTGAATCTTTTAGACACATAATGTCTTCAAACTCAGCATAGCAAATAGCTTGAAATCATGATCTGAAGGTGGAAATTAAAGTTAGAGATAGTGAATGCTTGCTCTGATGTTTATGTAAACAAAAGACTACGCTTGATGGTGTTTTTGGTAGAATGCCATCTATTGTCATATATATATATATATATATATATAGTGCGTATTAAGAAACACACAGTTAAGTAGTACTTTATAGATTATTTATATACCATAATAGTAATAGATACAATTACATATATTTGTTAGTCTAAACTGTCATGAAATAATATAAATAATATTTTCTTAAGTTTGTATAATTTATGAAGCATATTAATGTTTTAACCATGAATGACCTATTCAAACTTTTTTCAGGTATGGAAGAATATTATTTATTAAGACACATTTCTTACTCCTGGATTTACATCAGGTTCATTAGATAATGACAGATTGCATATTTCTGATAATAAAAAGGTTTTAGAAATTGTTCTATTTTAAGGGTGTGCAGCATTTATTAGGCATTGGCCAGCACAAACTTATCTGATGTAGACAACAGCTATAATTTTTAGGGGTTCAAAATAAAAGAGTGTAAAAATGATATAAAATTATTTATTTTGATATTTATTATTTCAATTAACACAGAAATATCATAATTATTAACATTGTTAGTACATTACATTTTATTACATTTATACATAAATTTGGAAACAAATATAGAATATTAATCCAAAAATTTAATCCAAAAATTTATCCAGTATTACCTGATATAATTTTACTAACAATGGTATACAAGGTGTACTTCAAAATTTCATCAAATATTTAAAATTAATTTTCTTATTTAATAAATGTCATTTTGGAAAAAAGTATTTTCATTTAAATATAGTGACAATTTTTATTATTATTATTATTATTATTATTATTATTATTATTATTATTATTATTATTATTATTATTATTATTATTATTATTATTATTATTATTATTATTATTATTATTATTATTATTATTATTATTATTATTATTATTATTATTATTATTATTATTATTATTATTATTATTATTATTATTATTATTATTATTATTATTATTATTATTATTATTATTATTATAATAATAATAATAATTTTATACAAAAAATTTGGATTATGATCTGATCCTTCATGTCAGCCATGGGATGGCGCTACTTCTAACCAATTAATATTGACTTTTTTTTTTTTTTACAAATTTTACTTTCTTTCATTTCTAAATTATTTTTCCCAAATAATATTTTTGACAATGGGATAATAATAGTTTTTTTTTTTTTTTTTTATTGACAAGAGGGTCTTTTTTGGTATATGTTCAAATAGTAATTTGTGTTTTTTTTTAAATAGTATGACTGTTTTTTTAAAATTTGATTGACAAAATTCAAGAGAGAATGAGATTTTTGATGGATCTTTAAATAATAATTTACATTACTTTGATAGCTTTACATTTGATTGCCAACAACAATTAGTGGGAAAGGTGTTTTTGTGTATGATTAAATAATAATTTACGTTACTTTTATTTTACATTTGATTGCCAACAAACAATTATTGTGAGAAGTGTTTTTTATTTTGTGTGAGTGTATGTTTAAATAAAAATTTAAGTTACTTTTATTGGTTACATTTGAATGACAACCAATTTGACTTTCTTTTATTTATAAATTATGGTTTTGGTTCCACAAATAAATATTTTTGACAATGGGACAATAATAGTTGTTTCTTTAATTTTTATTGACAAGAGGGTGTTTTTTGGTGTATGTTCAAATAGTAATTTGAGTTATGTTTAAATAATAATTTACATCTTACTTTTATTGGTTTACATTTGATTGACACTAATTATTGGGAGAGGTGTTTTTTTTTGTGTGTATCATTGTCGACAACAATTATTGGGAGAAAGGGTGTATGTTTAAATAATAGTTTACATTACTTTTAGTGGTGTACATTTGATTGCTGACAATAATTAGTGAGGGGGGTGTTTTTGGGTGATGATTAAATAATAATTTAGGTTACTTTTATTTTACATTGGATTGCCGACAACAATTATTGGGAGAAAGGGGTTTTTTGTGTATGTTTAAATAAAAATTTAAGTTACTTTTATTGGTTACATTTGATTGACAACCGATTTGACATTCTTTCATTTATCAATTATTTTATTTTCCCAAATAATATTTTTGACGATGGAACAATAATAGTTGTTTCTTTAATTTTTATTGACATGAGGGTCTTTTTTGGTGTATGTTCAAATAGTAATTTGGGTTATGTTTAAAAAATAATTTTATTGCTTTACATTTGATTGCCGACAACAATTAGTGGGAGGGGTCTTTTTGTGTACAATTAAATAGTAGTTTTCATTACTTTTATTTTTTACATTTGATTGCCGACAACAATTATTGGTAGAAAGGGTTTTTTTTTGTGTGTGTATGTTTAAATAAACATTTAAGTTACTTTTATTGGTAACCATTTGATTGACAACTGATTTTACTTTCTTTTTTTCATTTATAAATTATTTTGGTTTCCCAAATAATATTTTTGACAATGGGACAATAATAGTTGTTTCTTTAATTTTTATTGACAAGAGCAGGTCTTTTTTGGTGTATTTTCAAATAGTAATTTGGGTTATGTTTAAATAATAATTTATGGTCTTACTTCTATTGGTTTACATTTGATTGCCGACAACAATTAGTGGGAGGGTTTTTTTTTCTATATGATTAAAGAATAATTTACGTAACTTTTATTTTACATTTGATTGCCAACAACAATTATTGGGAGAACTGGGGTTTTTGGGGGTATGTTTAAATAAAAATTTTAGTTACTTCTTTTATTTTACATTTGATATCGACAACAATTTTTGGTGGAAGGGATATATGTTTAAATAAAAATTGAAGTTACTTTTATTTTTACATTTGATGAAGGCCATTTGGAATCCCTCAAACAAGCTTCCCTTTATGAAGTGAACATTTCTGTCGACAAAATGAAAGCAAAAGATGTTTTTGGACCTCAAGTCTGCATATATTTGCCACACAATCATATCTTTTTTTTCAGCAGGATGTTTTTCTGCTGTAGAAATGTTCCAGTACTGGCTTCTGTGTCTGGCAATTTCCATCTTTTCAAGTTTTCTGTGTTCAAATTAGCCATATTCTTGGTCTCAGAAAATGTTTTCTAAAATATGACTCAAAGCGTGATCATCAAAAAATTTACACTACTCCACCCTAATAGAGAATTTAGGAGGCTTACAGCTTTATGAGGAACAATTGTGACACTGTTAAAATTGTTAAAAGGTAACAGTACATCAATTCATATTAAAAAAGGCCCCAATAAAAATTTAAATAATTTTGACATGATCAACTTAACACACCCTTGTACGATATTGTTACATAAAATACATAACACAGCATTATGATGTAGTGCATGACACAAACAACTACAGCATTTTCATCTGCTTTTAACATCGGAAAAAGCCACACCATTAGCTGCTATGCCAAGTTAACACTCTTTCTAGGTTTTATCGTAGAAAGAAGGCTTAACTCCGAGTTTAACATTCTTTCTACTTTTTAGCATAGAAAGAAAACTTAACTCCGAGTTAACAATCTTTTTAGGATTTATTGTGTAGAAAGAATGCTTAAAGACTTGGGTGTGGCCACGGAAACAGCATATTTTTAGAAATTAAGCTAGAAATAGCGCCATACCATGGCTGACACGAAAGATCAAATCACAAACAAAATTTGTTTCTTTAATAAATAATATATTAAAAAGAAAAAAAAAGAATCCCAATTTGGGTTGTTATATGTAATGGGGCATTCATAAATTAATTAATTTAATTATTAGGTTTAAAAATAGTGATTGAATTAATTAACTTATGGATGCATCATGATTTTACTTAATGTTATTTGTATGTGATAACCAAAACTGTGATGCAAAAAAAAAAAATTTACGTCTTAATGCATAACTTATCAAATTAAATAAAAATATTTTTTATAAAATATTATATATATATATATATATATATATTTATTTACGAACAAATTGGCACAATATATATATTATTTTTTAATATTTAGATATTTTACATTAATGCCACCATATCTCCAGCATATGAAATTAAAATCACTTGAATTGGTCTTAAAATTTTTGTATTTATGACAGTAGAATTTTATAACAGCAAATTTCAGATAAATAATTGGAATAAATTAAGACTCACTCTTTATTTATTTTTTATTTCCATTTTAACTCTTTCTCAGTTCAAAATCCCTATTAGAAAATTAAATAAAAGTTACAAACTTTTGTAGGTCAATTACAGAATCAGAAGTAAAATATATGTATCTTTTAAAATAATATTTGTTTTAGTTTAATTTATAAAATTCAAATTAATATTTCATTAGATTATTAAAGTAAATGAAAGTTTTTTAATTATAAATTTCTACTTATAATTGATGAAAATAATAAAACATATGTTTATCATAGAGGCTACATTCTCCATTCATTATGACCACTTCGGGCAAGCCAGAGTAACCAAAGACAAAAAATATGGATGCTGAACTGAGTTCAGGTCCATACGACTATACAAACTAATGAGCCTCAATTGAAAACATTATTGGGGTTTCATTTTGGACTCAAATCTTTATAGATAGCAATTAAAGTAAAAGATAGCTGCTGGAGTGTTGCATTCGATCCTAAGATCTAGGTACAGTGCTCTCAGATCCAAGGCTACTCACTGATGAAAGCCACAAGCTAGAATCTGCTCTGTGGATATCGGATGAGTAGGCACTAGATAAGGATTTTATGCACAAACCTTTTTGCATCCAATAATTGCTCTGGCTTGCACTGAGTAATGATACTGGATGGAGAATTTAACCACTGTCTAAAAGCTTGTGTAAGCATAAAGAATGGTAATCGCATGAACTTTAGTAGTTTAATATGTTGATCATCTAATCATAAATTGTGTCATACATTGTTGATCTTTCTGTATGAATTTGCCTTCATGTAAAAGTACATTTTTCTACTAAAATTTAAATTCTTTTAAATTAATTGTTTTACACATATTTTGTGAAAAAATAAAAAATCTGTAAAAAAAAAAAGATTTTAAAATGTATGTTTATACTTTGAAAATCAAAACAAAAAATAAAACTGTCAAAATTCATTGTTAGATGTTTTTTTAGAGAACACAAGAAACAACCAATCAGCATGTTGTATGGTATGGCTTACATCCTGATTATACAGTTACATTTAAATATTATTGATTTATTATTTGTAAAAAAATTCTAAAGGTGGCAGCATTATTTAGTACAGTTTTCTTGATAAAATAATGGTAAAAATCAGCTATTAAAATAGCAGTTTGGAAGCAAATTAAAGTCACATACAAATATCACTGGTCCCTGCTGTTAAAACATTAATTTGCTGTAATCATTTTTTAAAACATTAATTGCCAAATTCAATGAAAGCATATTTTTAAAAAATAAAGTGTCTTGTATAAAAACATACTTACTGACTTTATAAACATGGAAAAACTCTCCATACAGTAGTGACACCCTGTGCCAACCAGAGTAATCAATGGATACCAGAAGGCTTGTGCATAAAATCCCTATCTAATGCCTACTCATCCAATATTCCCAGACTAGTTTCAGGTTTGTCTGGGGATATTGGATGAGTAGGGCATTAGATAGGGATTTTATGCACAAGCCTTCTGGCATCCATTGATTACTCTGGTTGGCACAGGGTGGCACTACTGTATGGATAGTTTTGCCTTGTTTAAAAACAATTATGTGCTAGTATAAGGGATGGTGATCATGTGATGCTTACTGACTTTAACATGCTATGAAATAAAGCCCAACCATATTCTTCAGTTGGATAACCAGATAGAATATGAAAGATGGCATTGTCATATTGCATTGTCATTGATATGCAACACATATATAAAATTTAAAAAAAATCCATTTGGTAATTGATTAAAAAGTCAATCACAAGATTTGACTCAACAAGCAAAAGTTGTTAAAAAAGAATTAAAATAAATAAATAAACACTTTCTAATAACACTTTACTTGACCTGTGAACCAGAGGTATTGACCATTTCTTTCTATACATACACTAAGTTATCAAGGATCTATTGGTTTATCACAGAATGATAAACTCTTGCCCAAAAAATTAAAAAAAATTATAAATTATGAATCCCAATATAAACTACAAACAATCTTTGTTTGGGTTAGTTAATATTGTATTCTGACATTAAAGATATTTATATGATTGATTGGATATTTCAATCTGAAAATATTTATAATACCATTACACATCAATATAATAAACTATAATTGGATTTTGTACACTGGCTAACAATAATGTTTACAGATTGTCAATAGTAGAAATTATTTCAATATTAAAAATAATTGTGAATAACTATCAAAAGTTTATTACCAAAAAAAAACTGCTGCTGGCATCTAGAATAAGATGTTGGTTCATATAAGGATAGGTACCATTTATGATACGGCAACCATTTTCTTTACTTTCTCTCATGTTCTTTATCATCAAGCACTCAATCTTATTTCTTTAGTTAATACAAAAATGTGGCTAATAATATGAGAGTTTCAAGAGTATGAAAATCTATACTATTTTAAGTTATTAAAGTCAATATTCTAAAGAACAGAGAGAGAGAGAGAGAGAGAGAGAGTGAGAGAGAGAAGATAAAAAGTACTTCAATAATCTTATGCTTCTTGTGTAATCATCTATCAATCTGCAATACTTAAAAAAATAAGTTGGTTGTGTTTGCATGAGATTTTCATCTTCATTCACATGCACAGCTGCTGTGCCTTAATTTATTTTTCCTCATTTTTATGCAAACCCATTCAGCCAAGATAAAGCAATGGTAGAGATAGCTTTATTTATTGTGGAGTTTGCTATTAACTGAAATGAGACCCTTTGATTCCTCTTGGAGGCCTTAAAGGAAACAAACAGGGCAAATTCCTAATGTCCACTCCATATGTTCTTGTCATTGCCGCTGTTATTGCTCAGTGATTATTCATATAGTATACGAACATAGATGGGCTGCTCACCAATACACATTAGCCAGCATGGTGAGTTTATTGGCTTTTTACCTCCGAGTTTAAGAATATTTTTTCAATATATACAATCATGACAGACAAAAATAAATCATGGCCCTTATTCCCAGGAGGCTGTAAAGTCACCAACCAAGGCAGCGGTTGGTGGCCGAAGGCGGAGGGTGCTAAGAATCCCCTGATTGTGGACTCAGGCTGCCATTTGATGACGACTTTTTATTTAGGTACTTACAACTGCAGATCACTTTCAAGTGAAGGAAGATTGCAAGAGTTAGAAGAAGAACTGTCTTATATTAAATGGGACATTATTGGACTTTGTGAAGTTAGAAGAAAAGGTGAAGAAACAATTGATTTAAAAAGTGGACATATACTCTACTATAAAGGCACAAATATTGGAAATACAAGTGGAGTAGGATTCATTATAAATAAAAAATGGAAGAATAACATTGTGGAGATTGATGGTGTATCAGACAGAGTGGCAAGATTAGTTTTACAACTTAATAGCAGATACCAAATGCAGATAATTCAGGTTTATGCCCCAACAAGTTCTCATAGTGATGAAGTTATAGAAGATTTTTATATGGATGTACAAAAGGCTTTTGATCAGAGTAAACAACATTTTAAAATTGTTATGGGAGACTTTAATGCTAGAATTGGTAAACAAATGAAAGATGAAAATGCTGTAGGTAATTTTGGTTATGGTAATAGAAATGAGAGAGGACATAGACTTGTGGAGTTTGCAGAAAAAGAAAAACTTTATATTATGAATTCTTTTTTTTGAGAAAAATGTTAAAAGGAAATGGACATGGAAGCATCCAAATGAAGGTACAGCAGAATTGGATTATATTTTGACTAACAGAAAATACATATTTCAAGATTGTAATGTTCTTAATAAATTTAACACAGGAAGTGATCATCGATTAGTAAGATGTAAGATACATGTTAATGCAAAACTAGAGAGACAAAAATTATTAAGAAAAACAATATTTACAGTTGATATTCCTAATCTTCAGAAACATTCTAATGAATTTAAATTAGAACTTACAAATCGGTTTCAAGTATTAGTAGATTTTGAACATGATTCAGATTTGAATGACATTAATAGGAAAATAACTGATACACTTTTAAAAACTGCAACAAAGATAGCTGGTAGAAAAAAGCAGCAATTGACCAATAAAATTTCTACTGAGACTAGAGAATTTATGAAGAAAAGAAGGAATATGAGGATATACAACAATGATGCATTAAAAAAGATTGAATATCTCGAATTTTGTAAAATGGTGTGGAAAAGAGTTGAAAATGATATAAGAAAGTATAATTGTGAACTAGCAAGGAAAGCTGTAGAAGAGAATAAAAGTCTAAAGAGTGTAAAACAACATTTTGGTATTGGTAGGAAATTTATATCTGCAATAAGAAAAAAAGATGGCATTATTACTAAAAAGAGAGATGACATCATGAAATGTGTAGAAGACTTCTATCAAGAATTATATAGTAATAAAGAACAAGTGCCTCCTATACCTATTATATCTTCCGAATTGCCCAGAATTTTGAATGAGGAAGTGAGACATGCAATTAAATTTATGAAGAAAGGGAAGGCTCCAGGTAATGATGGAATTATAATTGATATATTAAAAGAAGCAGGTGAAGAAATAGAATTTTTTTTAGCAAAGTTATATACCAAATGTCTAAATGATAAAGATGTACCAGATGATTGGAAGAATGCAGTATTAATATTAATATTTAAAAAAGGTGATAAAGAAGATATTAGAAATTACAGACCTATCAGTCTTTTATCAGTTTTATACAAAATTTTTACTAAGATAATTACAACTCGTCTACAGAAAACACTGGATTTCCACCAACCAAGAGAACAAGCTGGATTTAAAAGTGGTTTTAGTACAGTAGATCATATCCAGGTATTGAGAGAAGTTATAGAAAGGACAAATGAATATGAGTTGCCATTATGCTTAGGATTTGTAGATTATGAAAAGGCATTTGATTCTATAAACATTTCTTCAGTGATTAAAGCATTGGATCATCAAGGTGTAGATCCAGGATATTGTCATATTTTAAAGAATATTTATAAAAATGCAACAGCAACAATTAGATTACATAATGATAGTAGGAAAATCAACATTGAAAAGGGTGTAAGACAGGGTGACTCCATATCTCCAAAACTTTTTACAGCAGTGCTGCAAGAAGTATTTTGTGGATTAAAATGGGAAGCTAAAGGAGTGAAAGTAAATGGAGATTATTTAAGTCATTTAGATTTTGCAGATGATGTAGTTGTTTTTGCAAATAATGCTTTAGAGCTACAGGAAATGTTGCAGGAGTTATCAGATGAAAGTAGGAAAGTAGGACTAAAGATAAATGTTAAAAAGACTAAAGTAATGTTTAATAGATTTTCTCAAAATATGAAAATAAAGATTGATTATGATGAGTTAGAAGAAGTTAACAGTTACAAATACCTTGGTCAGATTATTAATACAGATGGAAATATAATGGATGAAATTAATCATAGAATTAAACTTGGTTGGAGTGCTTTTGGTAGAAATAACTTGATACTAAAAGGAAATATGCCTATGTGTTTGAAAAGGAAGGTTTTTAATAAATGTGTTTTGCCAGTTCTTACTTATGGATCTGAGACTTGGACACTTAATAGAAGAGCAATACAGAGACTTCAGACCACTCAAAGAAGTATGGAGAGATGCATGTTGGGAGTAACAAGAAGAGATCGAAAATGCAATGTATGGGTAAGAGAACAAACAGGTGTTACTGACCTCATTGAAAAAATTAAAAGACTGAAGTGGAGTTGGGCTGGACATATTGTTAGAAGAGATGATAATAGATGGACAATTGAAATTTTAAACTGGATTCCAAGAGATTGTAAAAGACCCAGAAAGAGACCACATGTGAGATGGATGGATGAAATAAGAAAGTGTGCAGGGGTGATGTGGAGAAGAGAAGCTAAAGATAGGAAAAGATGGATTGAACTTGGAGAGACCTTCATCCTGCAGTGGATTGATAATGGTTGATGATGATGATTGTCAAGCTTTAGGTGAGATCTACAATTATAAACAAATAACTGGATTTAGGATAGAAATTTCAACTAAGCAAAGATTGGATGTTTAAAGAAGCTTAGTTGGAGGATGTATTGCGGATGGCAGGAGTGATAATGTTTATGGAGTATATACAAAAAATACATTTTTTTGCATTAGGATTATAGCATTATCTCAGTAGATTGTCTGTCAGTTACTGAAATACTGAAGGGGGGGGTCTTTTTAAATTTTGTTTTAATTGATTCTCATTTTAATCAGACAAAGGAATGTTTATTCGTGAACACATATTTATTTGTATCTGTATATCAGTTGATTTTTTATTGACATTTAGCACAAAATTAATTTATTTTCCGCAATGAAAATAAACAAAAGCACAAAATTTTCAATAAAATAAATATATTTGCATATAGAAATGAATTTCGAATAGTTAATTAAATAATATGTATAATTAAACAAAATTAAACAAAAAATGCTAATGAAAAATATTTATATGCGATATATATATATATATATGTTCAGAAGCTAGGAAATACAAATGATTTCCAAACAAAAAAGATTTAAAATTTATAAATAGAATATAATAAAATTTTACATTTATTAAAATCAATAACAATATGTGATGTAATGTGATATGTCTATTCCTTTATCAAAGTCAGGAATGTTTCAGCCACTATGCTAGAAAAACCTGTTAGCCATCTTAACTTACCTTTACATTTCCAACCCTATGTTTTCCTCATATTCTTCTCTATATTGTTTCATCTGAGTTCCACAACATCATCTTTGTTCACTCTATGGCTTTTATATCTAAATCTTCCTTACCTGTTTACAACATCAGCATAAAAACCAGAACCCACTTTCTGTATAATTACTTTGTTTATATTTATTCTCCCTCAACTTCATAGTTTGTACTCTTTCAGTTTGTAGGCATTTACGATCAATTAGCAGATGCCTAATATTTTCCATACCTTCTTTACATAACTTGCAGGCTAAATCACCCACATTTCTCCATTTATGTGTATATTCCCTTGTTGATAATGGTTCAAACCTTAAACAGTAAACTACTTTTCTTGTTATTACTGTAAATTAACTCACACCCATTAATCTGTTTACTTCTATATATATATATATATATATATATATATATATATATATATATATATATATATATATATATATATATATATATATATATATATATATATATATATATATATATATATATAAACTATTTTCACTCTCCATACTAATTCTCCATATCTCCAGCTCCCCATTTTTTTTATTAATGTGTCTATTCTTCTATCTCATTCTTTGCCATGCTAGCACTCAACAATCTTACTAACATAATCATCCCACCTTTTGTACAAATATATTGATATAGTCTTTATCCAAATCTTCTGCACACCATACTACATTTCTCATAACTTAATTAAATACTATTTTGGCTATTTCTTTACTATCCATGAATTGCAATAAATTTGTATAACAAGAATATAAAAAGTAGAACTGTTAAAATCGAAAACTATTATTTGTGAATGATTAAATGAAACATAAAAAATAAAATTTTATGGACCCAATCAATTACTAATTCCAAATTATATATTATCAGAGAAAATTGCAATAGAATTTAATAGTCTATCCAATGATTTTATATCAAATAACAATTGGAAAAAAAATGATAGTAAAAATTACATTTAAACCATATATATGCCAACCTAAAATATTGGCAAAAGATAGGGACAGGTGCAAAATCAAAATGACAGTAGTAATAGTAGTCCTCATAAAATTGAGATAATAGAATTGTGATACATCTTAGGAAAAAATAATAACCCAACAATAGGGAATTGGTGATCATTAAGACACTATGAACTCAACTGAAAGGAAAATTATCATTTCCAAATCTATTTTCAGCAGAATTAGGGGCAATAAACACCTCTCCAGTGGAATTAATGATCAACTATCCACAAATTTTGATGGATTCTATTTGTTATTTAGGAAAAAAACTTTCCATAATTCAAAATCACTATTCACATCCAGCAAGCTACTTATCAGTTACAATCGGAAATCTAAAATATTGATAGTAGATGCATTAGAAGGTGAAAGGCATATAGCATATAGATGAAACACATTGCCAAAAGCAGAAACAAATTACTGATAGCTAAACAAAGAAGCATTTGCTATGGTATTTAGTGGTCCATAGATCATGAATGCCTTTTGGATATATTATCAAAAACAAAAACAATACCTGATCATCTCAGTATATAGTTTATACACTGGCATAACATCCTGTCTGCATATGATTATGAACTGCTACATGATGATAAAACAAATAATATATACAGAAACACCATGATATATAAAGATAAATTGCAAATTAAAATAAAAGATTGAATTTATAAAGACTATACTGTGTGTGAAAGCTAGAAGTAAACATACACTGTCAACAAAAGCCATGTTTAAAACATTTCATTATATCAGTGAAATATTTCTCTTATATTTGAATTTAAGGCTGTAGAATTAATATTAGTAAGAATTTATAAATAGTAAGAGTTATATTTAAGTTTAATAGTTATAATTGTATTAATTTTAATATTTTCTATTTTATTTTATTATTTTATGATAGTTGCAAATATATAAAGAGCAATTTTATTACTTTATTTATTTTATATTTAGTACAAATAAACTACTATATTAATTTATTCTCACATGTAATCATTTATTTGTTATAACTCATTCCAAACATATACTATTAAAGTGCCACTAAATATGTGAAGTGAAATTCTGAACCGTAAAATTGTGACAGAGTGATAAATTAATCCATTGAATAGGCAGAGAGAAACCTAATAAATGTTCTAACAACTACAATTTTATCTTGAAATGTAAGACGGCAGATTTCAATGTTAAAACACTGTATATTGATTGGTGATAGGGTAGGTAATATCATCCAAAGAAACAACATAAAATATTGAAATTAATACACAAAGAACACACTGGTATGATTACAGACAAAGCTCCAGCTAGATGTTTTGTTTATTGGCTTAACTTAAATGCAGATATTGAAGACTACATAAAAATATAAATCATGCCAACAAAACAGTTTCATGACAAGACAAATTTATGTTAACCAGAGTAATCAATGGATGCCAGAAGGCTAGTGCATAAAATCTCTATCTAGTGCCTACTCATCCAATATCCCCAGACTAGTTTCTGGCTTGTGGCATTCATCAGTAAGGAGCCTTGGATCTAAGAGCACTGCACCTAGATCTTAGGGTCTAATGCAACCCTCAGATCCAAGGCTTCTCACTGATTAAGTTTGGCACAGGGTGGCACTACTGTATGGAGAGAATTTTGCCTTGTTTAATAAAAGCATGTTAATTGGTACAAGCTGTGTAAACCCAGCAGAGAATATATGTAGACCATTCTGGTTCATATAAAACACACATAATATTGGTAGAAGTGGATATGTATTTCAGATGGGTTTAATTTCCATTAGTGAAAAACACCAGCTGAAAAAAGAATCGTAAAAGGTCCCCATGAAATATTCTCTTACCATGAAATTCTAGAAGTGTTAGTTTCAGATAATGGAATTGCTTTTATTTCTGAAAAATTTTAGAGGACACTAAAAAAAATGGAGTGTGCCACATATACCAGCACTTCTTTAACTTCCTAAGTCAAATGGATTAGATAAAAAGATTATCCAGTAATTAAAACTGATGGTTAGCAAAGCTAATAATACTGATATACATAATGATTTGGTTTCTTCTCACTGCCTTACTCTTCAGTCTCCACTAAAATCTCTAGTAAAGTTATTAATGTAATGTTGAAAATTATGGTATGCAATATCTTGAGAAAATGTAATGTGTTTAAATATATGCAAAAATGTATACAAGAGCATAAAATCTATTATGTTGGCATTTTTTGCCTAGTGCACTTTTGACTACATTATATTAGTCATAGTCATGAGAACAGACAGAGGGGAGAAAGATTTCTGGCTATTAAAGAAACATGAATGTGTGATAAGCATAATTGAATGCATTTGCTTAAGTAGGCCATATTTTAGAGAGGGTAACACATCTTTTTCATTAATAGCACTCTTATCTTTTGCAATGTGCCAGGCCTTTCACGTTATGCTTGGTGTTGTTATGCTCTAGGCATACAATAGGGTCAGATGTAGGTTCAAAAAGTGACCAGAAGTGGATTGGGGTTCATAAAAAATGATTTGGTATCCATTTGGGTTTGAGCATGGTTGCATATATACTGATGTTTTGTTAATTGGGTAGAGAAGTTGGCCTTTGATTCTCTATAATATATACTGTGGCAGTTGATTTGAGGACATGTGCCCTTTGTGTATGATTTGTGATTTTTGGTCTGGGGGTAGAATGTCTTTTGTTTTGTTAATAAGTTGGTTCAGAGGCATAGGAGTGCATAAAGGAATTTGATGAGTTGTAAAGAAAATTTTAGTAAGGTGGTAAGTAATCCTAGGAATATACAGTAGTAAAGACCAGGGTTTATAATAAACTTCTGGAGGTGGCTGTTTAAGCTTAAAATAAAACTTTTTGATAGTTTGAGTTAATGTTTTGTTTTGTAATAATATTGTGCAAGTCTGAGAAATAAGAGTCGATGTTATTTTTTTTATCTGACTCAAACTTAGTTATTAATAGAGAAAAGAATTGGAACTAAATTTACTCTTATACTACAAATGACTAAAAACCAAAGCAAAAGTAGAATACAAGAAACCAAATGTGAAATTAATGATAAAATTTGAATTTGGTAAAAGATGGAGATGAAAATACACATCATATAAAATACACATCATATAAACCACATTCATTAAAATTAAGTTTCCAAAGCAGAAAACTACTGAATACAAACTAGCATGAAGAGATAATGCTGCTGATGATGAGTATTTTCACTTGCATTAATATGTTTATCTTTTCTAGCATTGATGTGACTATTACTCATGCCTATATGAGAAGCTGTACAAATGTTACATGGAATTTTATAAACACCATGAGCTTCAAAGAAAATTTAGACTTTAGGCCTGTTTATAATGTTATTATTTTTTTTGATAAGTGGTATATGTTGTCTTTATATTATAGTGTCTTAGAATACATCCGATATTGTCTGTAGTTTTTTTTACATAAGTAAGACACACTATAATACATGTTTTTTTTTGTTTCTTAATTCAAACTCTAAATAATCAAAATAAAAAACAAAAAGAAGAAACAACTATTAGAATTTGTATTCTTATATAAAATAAATTACAGACAATATTGGCAATATTCTAAGACATCATAATGTAAAGACAACATATACCACTTGCTTGTGTGATTAAGTTAAAATGTTGACATAGCTAATTAAAATCTTACATGGATAATAAACCTGCAAAATAAGTCTTTTATGTTAGTAACCTGTGAAAAGATTTATATGAACACACACACACACACATATATATATATATATATATATATATATATATATATATAAGCACTAGAAATATTCTACTACATATTTTCATTTGTTTGAATTATAGTTGAAAATATTTAAATTGAGAAAATTTTCAGGCTTGTCAACCATTGAAGAAATCAATTTCAAACATGTCTTGATACATTGCATGATTTATCTAAATATTCATTCTTTCTAACCAAAGTACTTTATCCAACTCCTATATTAATAAATGAAACATGAGAATAAATGGCCACTTTATTATTGTTAGTTGTGGTAAGTTAGAGAGTATTATGGTGTTATAAGCCAAATGTTATATATATATATATATATATATATATATATATATATATATATATATATATAAATATTTGAAAATACAGTATTTTCAAATATTTATTTATAAAGTTTCGTATATTATTTTGAAGAAATACAGACATTGATTTGTAATATATATATATATATATATATATATATATATATATATATATATATATATATATATATATATATATATATTGAAACAAACATGCTGTTTCATGTATATGGTTAGAAGATCCCCCCTCAAATTAAAAAGACTAATAATATTTTAAGTCAGACTAGTAATATTTATTTTTTTAAAAAAAAGATTAATAACATTTTAAGAAAAACTAAATATTTTAAAGAATAGGAAGAAGTAATGAAATTTGACCACAATTAAAATGATAATTTGTTAATTCATAATGATTTGGTCAAATTAAAAGTTAATCAATTTTTTTTTTTTTAAAAAAAAAAAAAAGAAAATATGTTTATATTTGCAACTAAAGAAAGTATAAATCTTTATTAAAATTAATAAATTCAAGTTAAAATCAATTAAATAAAAAAATCTTCAACACTAAAACTCAGATTGAAGAAAACTTTTAAGACAATAACTGTAGGTGTCAAATCATCATGCAGCAGGCAATAAAAACTTAAGATTTAAAAATACATGAAGGCAGATAATCAAAAATAGACACTAATTAAAAGTCTGTTCCCACCAAAGAGAAACTGTTCAATGATCTAGGAGATTAAAAAACATGGACGTGGATGAAAAAGCTGCTACTAATGGGAGAAAAGGGACAGGTAAGATAAATCTGATTTTCAGAGAGAAAAATATAAATAGGGTGGAAATTCAGTAGAGGATTATTGTTATTATTATAGTTGATTGATTCAGAGTTACAAGATTTATGAATTGATACAAGATATAGCTATTAGACTACTAGAAAAGTGACCAATGGAACTCAAACAGCCTAATGAAAAATCATTATAATATGATTTTTGGCTGGACTACTTGTTCTCTCTATCTGCACATGATGTGAACTCCAAGCCTTGCCTAGAAGTTTTAATGTGCCATTCAATACAGACCCTCAGTTATTTAGTAATGCAGTAATAAATGAAAACACAAAATTTAGAGGTAAGCAACTAAAATGATTCAATTACCATAAGATATGAATTAAAATTATAGCTATTAATTTTTATAAAACAAAAGAGAGAAAATGTTATATTATTAGTCTTAAGAAAAGTTTTCACAATCAATTATTAACTTAAGTCAAAAGTTGATGATAGTTTTTTTTATCTTTATTTAAAAATGAAAACAAGAAATCAAAATCATTATTATTTAATTAAAAACATTCACAAACATATATATGTATTATATATTTCATTAGTTAAACACCAATTATTTCATGAAATTTAAGATATGTTCAAATATTAGAAATACTTCTAATAATAATTGTGCTAATTATTTCAAATGAACCAGCTAAATGTCAATCAAAGATGTGGTAAAAATAATAAAATGCTATATGAATCATAAATACTTATGTACATGTTATCTATATCTTAATGAAATAATAAAATGTATGTGTATAAATATAGATCTATACTGGATTGGATTATAAATGTTCCACAAGCATGGGTATACATCTATACTTGATGGATCACACAGAATTGCTGATATTACCTGATTACCTACCTGTAATAATTTTTAAAAATAATAAGATGCCATTTGAATCATAAATGCTTTTGTGCATGTTATATATATCTTAATAAAATAACAACATGTATGTGTATAAATAAACATCTACCTGAAATACTTTCACAAACCTGGAATAATAATTGTACTACTGGTGTTATCTGCACATCTGCTCAAAATGTTTCTACAGACCCAGAATAAATGATTACAAACATTTATGTATTAATATAATATGTATACCTACCTGAAATGCTTTCACAAATCCGGAATAATAATTGCAATACTGATAGTATAGGTACATCTACCTGAAATGCTTTCTCATACCTGGAATAACAAGTGTAATACTGATATTATTTGTTCATTTACTTTAAATGCTTCTATAGACTTGCAGTCAATAGTCAAAAACATTTATTTATAAATTGAGTATGTGTACTTGCTCAAAATGCTTCTACCGACCTGGGATGAATGAAGAATATTTGCTTATTAATTGTATATGTATATCTACCTGAAATGCTTCTATTAGCATCAGAAGGTAATTATGAACACTTATGTATTATCTGCACCTGTATATCTACCTGAACTGTGTCTTTAGACTTCTTCCCATCATGTGAACTAAGAAAATGGGTTTTTGCTTGGATAACTACATAAAATATTTTTAGACTTCTTCTCATCATGTGATCTAAAAAATGAGTTTTTGCTTGGATAACCTACCTGAAATATTTCAAAATTTCTTCTCATTATATGAACTATATTAGAAGAACTTGCTAATGCATTATTGTTAATAAAATTGTTATTATTAAAAATTAATCTAATTGTTTAGTTCCATTTTTGCATTACTAATTATTCATTGCATCTTTCTCATAAGAATCTCATGCTTCCTGAGCTATGTCCGGCATAACCAGATGATGGTAAGTAAGGTTGTAGTGAGATGAAACTCTTGGGGTGCCATTTGGGAACCCAAACACATAAATTTCTAAATGCTTCCAGTCTCTATGGTGTTACATCCTCTGATGAGCAGAAAATATTGTTGTAGGTGGGATGATGTCTGCACTGGGAAATGCCAATCGATAGTTCCATCCTGAAATATGCTCATCAGGAAATAAAACCAATAAAGAGTGGGGTTGGTTCTTGTCCGGTTACAATATTAAACTATAAATGTCAATAGCTATTTTGGATTTCAAATGAAAATCCCTTTATAAGTGTTGAAGCTTAAGAACATCAATAAAATATCAATGGTATGTTGATAAGGAAACGTTAAGATATCGATGTTGTATATGTTGGGGTTTCATTGACAATAGATTTTTGATATTTTATTGGTCTTATTAAGTTGTGGATATTGTAAAATTATTTATATACATATAAAATAATCCCAGTGCATATATATATATATATATATTGTAACGGGATGGGGTGGTAGGAAGTTGGTGGGAACAAAGAATTGAACTGGGTGATAAGAAAATCAACATCACCTTAGTCAATTTAAAATGAAATATCAATAATTACATAAGTGTATAAGTTATGAGATATTTAATAATAAAATGAGATTAGAAATCTCTGTGATCATTGAGAGATCAGCACAGTTAGATCAAAAGAGCAAATACAAGCATAATTAATTAAACATCAACCAGCATTATCAAAAAGTAATTATAAGTAATACTAATATTCAAAATAAATAATCACTCATCATCATTAATGATCCACAATAAAATATAATAAAATCTGAACAATAAATCAACAGTCAATCTTGTGACTGGATCGGAAATGGGTCTTCTTTAGACCAGGCTAACTATTGAGCTCTTGCCAGCTTGGGCAATTATATCAACATGACATGGATGCACCAGCTTAGTGCCCATCCATTAAAATACACAATAATCAGAAATCAAAACAATAATGCTGGGGCATTAAAACATGCTGATCATCATCAATGCTCAGGCCACTTGTACTTGATAACTATAAACTTAAATTTTTAATAAAGACTAAAGTAAAATAAAAAATAATAGTGCGTGGGCTTTAAAGAGTATCCTCTTTTGCGCCAACCAGGATGATGATTGATCATCTCTGGATGCCCAGAGTACTAAACACATCCCCATTTATCCGTGTCCGAAATCTAGCTCAGAGAACACAAGATCTATTACTGTATGTGACCAAAAGATGATGGAATACAATTTTTAACAATTAAATATAAGTTTATTAATAACAAAAAATAATAATTAAGGTCTTATAAGGGTACTGATTTTGAAAAGTATTCAATAATAAAAGTCATTATGCTGTAATCCACAATATTACTACAAAATTCACGTTATTACATCAATTTACATTATTTCTTAATTAATTTCTACAAAAGCATATATATATTCATACACAGACGTGCATTTTATAATATACAAGGAATACATTCCAATTAACATAAAATGATTATATAAAAAAAAGAAATTAAACTTTACATGTATATGTGCACAGATGCGTGATTTAGGTATATACAATTAATATTCAATAAATGAATTGACATTTAATAAAAATAAAAATTATTAAAATTTTACATATATGAGTATGCATGTATATACGCACACCGATTTTTATCTATTTCAACTTGTTACAATAATATTATATTTTTTTATAATTAATTCTTTTGGAAAACATATACATTTCACACATATACGTGCGTATAAACAAAATATATAATTCAAAATTTAATTTCAGTTCATAAGTTTTTTTTTTTTTTTGTCAAACTAAATAAAGTCAACTTTTGTTTGACAGATACTTATTGATTAATTATCAGCGTTTTTAGATCAATTTAAAAGGTTTGCTTTTACGATTTTAATTCAAACAAAATTATGCTTGCATTTGTATATTCTTCTTTTTTTTTTTTTAAATGTCATAGCATCGGTCGGGATGTGAACCCGCAACCGGAGCAACTGCTGCAAGTGCAAGACAGTCGCATTGACCTCTCGACCACCAATGCAAGACTATATTCTTCTTTTAATATCATTTTTTTAAGGAATTACGAAAACAATTGCTTCAAAAATATATATCAAATCATCTTTCTTTTAGACATTTGACTCAAGCAAATTATTTACTTGTTTGTTTTAATTTTTAAGTTAGTTAATTTACAATTTTAAAAGTTGTTTTAAGGAATATTAACATAAAATAACTCACTGTATATACACGTGATGTGTTTATCTGTGGTTCCGTGCATGTATTGATAAACAGCAGCATAAGTACACCAATTTCTTCAAGCTTTCTCTTGGTAAGCTTGGTTTTTGGTCCATCAGAAAATGTAATGCAGGTTTGTTGTCATCTTCAGGTAAAATTATCCAAGTAATTAGTTGGCATACCATGAGCTTACTTTTGTAGTCCAAGCATTTGTCAAGCTGTCTTCTGGAACATATTTAAGCAGCTAGTTGATGCATTTGAAGTGACCCTGGCTTCATGAATCAAAACAGCAGTAAACTATAAGGCAGCCATAGGACTGTCCTTAGATCTTCATAGGAGCTTTATATAACTCTGCTAGCTATTTTGTCCTCTTTTTTGGTTATTGATTTAGAAGTGACCCAGCTTCAAAAACAAAATTCCTGTGAAGGAAAATAGTAGCAGCTCCTGCCTTCAGCAACATTAGTTCATGGTAGCTTTTCTGCAAACTCTCTGCTACAGCCAACAACATACTGCTCTCTTCAAAATCATTATCCAAACTTTGCAGTCGCCCAGTTGGCCCCTGCTTAAAATATTACAACCAGACTCCTCTGGTCAACTCTTATAAACTACAAGCAAAAACTGTTCTCTTTGAAATCACTCTCCAGATTAACTGATATATTTTATCAGCCCTTTTATAAACTCATCTACGGTGATAACAACACCTTAATTAAAAACAGAGTTTTTATTTTTATCTCACTAATCCCTTTGAAAACATATACATGTTTTTACTTAGGGGATTTCTAATAGATAAAAATTTTGTTTAATTAATTAAACTTTCAAAAATACAATAGGGTGTTTTTAAATTTCAAAATCAGAGTAATAATTAATAATAATGCAATATTTATATTTATTCAGAGCTTTTAAAAGTTTAATTTATTTACAATATTTTAAATCAGAGTTATTATTTATTATTATTTTTTTTTTATTTCAATGAATGTAGAAAATGAATGTAGAAAATAAGTACTATAATTTTTGTCTGTGTTTATTTCTAGTTTTCCTTTCAACTTTACATATATATTCATGCACACACACTATATTAGTGTGTCTATGTAATCCAACTGGTTACAATATATATATATATATTAAAACCAAACATTGGCTTAACACTACGGTAATGGGCAGATTTGTACATTCATGTAACAAAATCCAGAGTTCAGGTAAAATACACTGAAGCTGACTGAAATGGGATGGGGAGATTCCAAATCCAACCAAGCATCAACTCATTCACTCATACCCCTTGATTTAACATCTTACGAATGACATTTATGAGATTACACCCACAACTCAATATTTATTATTAGCTGACTCTGAACAGGAAAAAGCTTGAGACTCAGAAAAGGAATAACAATTTAACTAAGAAAGGTTAAAATAGACTACTTAACATGCTAATTGACTTAAAGCTAAAGTTAATATCAAGAATTAACTAAAATGCATATTATACATATGTAAAGTAGTAGTGGATTGGAATTAGATTGTGAGCAAGAAAGATATAAAATGAGTTCTATATTTTAAATAGGTTTATTAAAACAATAAAATAAATCAAACAAAAATGACAATAATTACAGACTACAAGAATGAAGTGTCCATGTATTGAATGGAGCAAAAGCTTCTGTAGAAATATTCACTAAAACTTTCAAAAGCCTTAATTGAAATTCAATTTAAAAAATTCATTTTCAATTTTTTTTACCAACAGTTGAATTGTTTTTACATACACAAAGAATAAATTTGATTAACACATTATCATTGATTATAAGAAGTTCAAACAATCACATGATTACCATTTATTATGCTTGCTAATAAATGTTATTAAAACAGGCAACACTCTCCATACATTAGTGCTACTCAGTGCAATCCAGAGTAATAAATGTATCTCAGAAGGCTTGTGCATAAAATCCCTATCTATTGCCTAGTCATCTAATAACCCCAGACTAGTTTTTAGCTTGTGGCTTTTATCAGGGAGGAGCTTTGGATCTGATAGCACTGCATCTACATCTTACGATCTAATGCAACCTTCCAGCAGCTGCCTTTTGTCTCTACTTATCTATAAACTATGACTCTAAAATTGAAAACACAATAATATGTTCAATCTAAGTTCATTAGCTTATATAGTCATATAGTTCTGAACTCACTTCAGAACCCATACATTTTGGTGTCTTTGGTTCTTCAATAACCATAAACACCATGTTCCTATTAGGCAGGATTGGTATTACACCACAAAACATCATGTGATTACCATTTCTTATGCTTGCTCATAACTGTTATTAAAACAGACAAAACTCTCCATACAGTAGTGCCACTCAGTGCAATACAGAGTTCAAAAATATATGACTATATAAGTCAATAATCTTAGATTGAAAATATCATTTTTAAGACTTCTAGTTTTGTAGTTAAGTAGAGATAAAAGATGTCTGCTGGAGGGTTGCATTAGATCCTAAGATGTAGGTGCAATTCTCTCATATCTAAAGCTTCTCACTGATGAAAGCCACAAGCTAAAAACTAGGCAGGATTGGTATTACACCACTAAACATCACATGATTACCATTTCTTATTGCTTGCTCATAACTGTTATTAAAACAGACAAAACTCTCCATACAGTAGTGCCACTCAATGCAATCCAGATTTCAGAAATATATGACTATATAAGCCAATATTCTTGGATTGAAAATATTGTTTTTAAGATGCTTAGGTTTGTAGTTAAGTAGAAATAAAATATGGCTGCTGGAGGGTTGCATTAGATCCTAAGATATAGGTGCAGCGCTCTCAGATCCAAAGCTCTTCACTGATGAAAGCCACAAGCTAGAACTAGTCTAGGGATATTGCATGAGTAGGCACTAGATAGGGATGTTGTGCACAAGTCTTTTGACATCCATTGATTACTCTAGCTTGCAATGAACGGCAATACTGTATGGAGAGTTTTGCTTGTTTTAAGTTCAAACAATGCTAAGATCTAATTTACAGTTAAAACTTTTAAAAATGTTAAATGGATTTGGAAGATTAAAATATATTGATAATATATTATCTGATTTACATATAAGAGAGTTTCAGATTTTTCTAGATGTGTATAATATATGTATATAATATATATTGGGCACCATTATGTAAAAATTGTTGTGGCACATGAAATAAAAACATTATAAAAAAAGGATGAATCCATTTCTAAAAAGTCTCGCTTTGTCACTGATAGAGTAATGAATATGCGAGATTAATGCACACAGACATTATATAGTGGATGAGATTAGATTATTACAGTTCTTATCTTAATATTTTAATAGGGTATGTGTGTATATGTGGTTAATAGAAGTATGCCAATATTTAATTAATATGCTAAATTTTATTCATACATTAATTTTGCAAGTGTGTATACCAGCCTCAGATAAATTACGCATCACAACCATCATAGAGCTGCTATTTATATATATATATATATATATATTGAAACAGTAAGGTCTGCTTTGCAGATCTTCATTTCACCTTTTCTCACCTACTTCCTACCCTCATACCTTAGTTTGAACCCCAATCTATCGTAGTGTGTCTGTAATACACTTATATACC
Organism: Epiperipatus broadwayi; assembly: GCA_028023455.1. NCBI lineage: Eukaryota > Metazoa > Onychophora > Udeonychophora > Euonychophora > Peripatidae > Epiperipatus > Epiperipatus broadwayi. Next base: position 4,205,335 of record JAQFVV010000028.1, on the reverse strand, counting down.
GAAAATCCCGCCTAATTTTAAACCACGAGCACAATGCTCGTATTATATATATAACTTATTCCCAAATAAAATAAAATATTATGAATTATGTATTTGTTCACATAATTTACATTTATTAAAAAGTAAGTTATATAAGTCGTAATTGCGCACACACTATGATATCCATTTTAAAACATATCAAAATTATAAATTGTTAGTTATTTTGTTTGGATCTATTTACAAATATATTACCGTCATAATATATTTTGATTTAAAATAAAATTCCTTTAGTAAATATTCGTTTAGTAGATAGATTCAAATATTACAATTTAAAATAAAATAATTTTCGTTTTATTTGATAAAAATCATCCCAAATATTTCTGTTAACATAAATGAGGGACAATAGTTTAATTATATAAGTTTATCTAAAAACAGCAGCTGTCCACTTAAGTTTTCTTTAATTAGTAGCAGCAATTTTAATTAAATCTAGTTTGTAATTCGAATGTCGACGGGGAAGTTAACAAAAGAAATTAATTAATGTTGAATTCCTTTAGACATTCGGATAGATTTAATTACAGCAGATAAGTCCAATAATTTTGTACACCCCAGGACAAATCTATTGTTAAATTTTACTATAAAAAGGATGTTTTTCTTTTGTTCTCCATTCTAAGCTATTCTAAGCTATTCTAAGCTCTGAAAGGTCTAAGCTTTTAAAGAATTCTGAGTTGTCTAAAAGTTTCTGAGTTGTTCTAAAATTCTAATAATTTGCTAACCTTGACATGTCCAAGTAGAGGCGTTTAAGATGGCTATGTCCCATCGGAATAGCCAGCCGCTGCTCCATACCATCAAAAATTTATCACACGGATCCCGAAACTGCTGCTGCCGCTGCCAAATATGAACATTCCAGATTTTGCTGCTGAATTATAAAACCTGCCGAACATCTACCTGCAAATGCTTCTCCAGAGGTAACCTAAATTAACCCAAGAGCTCTTGTGATCACTAACTAACATGCTATAGCTATTTAACATTGTTTTCTTATATTTCACAACTTCATTGTGTATTTATTTTGTGTGTTTAAATATGCTTAACATTTTGCTCTCTATCCTTGGGTTAATATTTTCTATTTATAAAGCTTTCTTTTATTTTATTATGATAATGTGTCAGAATTGTCTTTGACCGAGTGAACTATTCCCTCTAGTGAAAATAAGACGCCGCTATTAAGGCATATTTTAAATTTATAATTTTCCAATTTTATTGTCTTGCAAATCACTCGTTCGAGGGCGATTCTTTTCTTTAATGTAACATAATCACATAGTTTAAAATCTACATGTTATTGATTTTAATCTAATATAAGAGTATGTGCGAAGTCAATGATTAAATGTGTCCCCAAATGCATGATTGCGTATATAAATCTATACTTACTTTTCAAACCCGCAAGCATGCATTTTCTTATTTTAATTACCGTGTTCTATTTTAATTATAAAGTTCATCATTGATGTCGAGAATGTGCGGACCCTTTTAAATGAATTTCAGGGAAGTTGATTGGGCATTTCTCTTAATACAAGTAAAACCCATTTAGTATGTTTTTATATACACTAGTCTCGTATTGCTGGTACATGAATTGGTTGTTGAGACCGCTTTGTTTTATTTTCCAAGGATTCTTTACACGGCAAAGTCCGTTCTTTCGCTCATTGCAAATTTCCAGGCAGAGGGTGTTCACAAATGACACCCCTGGGAATTAAACGCAATTGTCACACAGTCGCTAAGTTTCGGCTGTTTCGTCAAAATACTTTCCTACGGGTTAGCGGCGAGATGCCCTCCGTAATTATTCCGGATTTTCAATATTGTTTCATTTTATATTTATTTTACAAAGCATCCATGACTTAAATGAGTCACACCCTCCAACTTTATAAATTCACTGTCAGCAATACTGACCCCCCAATACAAACCAATTATTATTATTCTCAAATAAATGCTTTGATCACATTCCCACATTTGCTTAGTAAGCTTTAGTCCGTTACTATTCTCGAAGTCAATCAATATTTTAGAACCTTTAATTTCAAATATTTTTCTTTAACTTGTCTATTTACTCAAAGAACCTTGCACATATTCCTATCTCGTCAAGCACATTATCGGAATGCTATTAGCCCGAGGAATAGAATATATCACTCTGTTTTAAAATCTTTTGTCATTGCTGAAATATAAATGCCAACAATTATTTAATATGCGTCCCTGTCTCATATAAGCAGACAGTGGCGTTATATATATATTTATCTAAATAAATTGTGTGAAATTATTTTAAACTAAATTTTATCTCTTATTTTATTTGATTCCTATCACTGTCTCGGTCTATATATATATATTTTCTGCATTTCTTATGTAAATCCATAGACGTTAATTAGCCACCCAAACTTATCTTAGTATAGAGTCTTTTGTTTCTCCCTGACCACCAGGCACCGGTAAAAGGTTATACTAGTTGTAGCATCAGATGCGTTATCATGCAGGTGGCGCTGTGAAATTTGGACTTTAGATTCGAACTTAGTATATCTAGAAGGCAACCCCTCCTAGAATGTTCAGTTTAGTGTCTGGGGTTTGAATTATGCAGTGTGTTAGCGAGATAGACGATTCTGACCATTACAATATATATATATATTACAAGGTGAGCTTATAAACAAACTCTTGATGATGCAGATTCAATTTAGTAATCAAAGATTCAGATCTCAGATTAACACTGAACAGTCATTTAATAAGAGGAAAGAACTAGTTACTCTAGATTCACATATATATGCTATGACACTAACGTTAAGAAATGTTTTTGGTGTGGGGGTAATTATTCATGTTTCTGCGTCAAAATACATGGTACCCGAAGACCAACTGGCTTGCTACATTTTATATATGAACATAGAAAGTTCAGGGACTTGGATAGACATTTAAAAATAGTCTGGACCCTCATGTTCCAGTTCTAATGAAAATAGCTTTACCCAAAAAAAGAATATGGGGATAGCCTGACACCATGATCCCATTAGAAGAAGTGCAGCAAGATGTAAATGTACAAATGTATATTTGGTAAAACAGACACCTGCAACACATAAGTAAAATACAAATATGTATATTTAAAATTAATTGTGCATAAAACAGATAGGTTTTATCAGTATAGCTAACAGAATCCAGTTTTTAAAATAGCATTATGATTATGCTAACTAAAAAGGACTAAAAGTAAATTATCAATCTAGTTTAAAATACTGAATCTGCATATTTGACTATGATTTAAGAAGGACAGAGTATATTTAATGGGAACTAATAAGATATTAATAAATATATTTTGGCACTATATCTAAGGCTAGTCTACTACTTCTAAATAATAGATATTAAGATTACAAAGTATAAAATTGACTATCAAACCATAATAATGTAATATGACATAAATCTAAATTAATTGATAATAGTGAGAGAGTAATGACTGGTTATTATCTGACATAATAGGATTTCAAAAGAGCCCTGTGATGGACCAAGCAGTATTATTAAAATATTAAAATCGAGATTTTAATACTCAGATCTGATGTTAAAAGTTGATTAAAATTTAATGTTCACTGTTTCAAAATACTTGGCATATTATAACATATATAAAATAAATTTTAGATAAATGAATAACACAAGGTGTGGTACTTAGAGATTTAGATAAATAACTGATTACAGTTATTAAAATTTAGGATTTAAAGAATCAGAATTAATTTTTTTACAGGTGGTTTCAGGCAAGTTTATATAGATATGGGTTACATTATTTTAAACAGAATTTTAAGAATTTAAATAGTGAACATTGAACTTACATTAGATAAGCCAGCTTAAATATTAAGGATTATAGAATTAGAGATTGATTAAGAGCTCTGCAGTTTTTAGGGATATTACCAATATTTTTTGTTGCAGCTGGCACTTCAGGCATATCAGATCATAGGGGTTGTGGCACTCTTCTCTGAATAGGTGGTATAATTTAAGGTGTCTTCTTCTTGCAGAAGGCTGTTGCTGATTAGTCTCCTATCTTCATGATGATGGTTACATGCCATTGTGGTATGTAGGATGGGATTTGAGATCACCATCTTTCTGCAGAAAAATGGCAAATCTATGGTCTCCTACTTCCACTATGTCAAAATGATAATAGGCATGGATTCTGGTAGCAACACTGTATAAAAAATATACGGTAAGCTCTAGAGTGTAAACATATAGATTATTTATATGATTTTCTGATCCTATAATATTTTGTCAACAAAATGGGTTTACAGCTGGTAAATCCATTATCACAAATTTTCTATTTTATAATTTAAATTACAAAATTGATTTAAAATTTTGTTTTAAATTTTAATGTGATATTTTAAACTTAACTTGGGCCATCTTGATTACCCAAAGACTTGGTAATAGTTCTAGCTCAGTAGATTTTGTTTACTATAAAATATATTTTGGAAAAATATTATTGCAAAAATAAGATTTATAATTTTGCTCACATGCTATATTGACACAGATGGGTGGTGGGATGATATTTGTTTACATCTATTTCAATTTAAAATTGAGAAGCATTAGAACTTCTAAATAATATTTATACCATATTGTGTTATATATGTATCACAGTATTGTGTGAATTACACATATATACATGTGATTTTAAATGTAAAATAATAAATTGACTTTCTTAAATGAAAACAAACTATATAATTTGAAAGGTTTGATTTCCAAAATAAAATATATTTGCTGTAATATATATATAAAACTATGAGAGTACAGCTGGTTATTCACACACACACACACACACACACATATATATATATATATAACTATGATAACATCCATATATATGTACTTAGGATAGGTTTAAATCTGGCACAGATGTAATATCTATAAAACTATGACAGTATAGCTGGTTATTCACACACATATATATTGTGACACATATATAACTATGTTAACATCCATATATATGTACTCAGGATAGGTTTAAATCTGGCACAAATAGAGGTAGGGGGGAAGGTAAGATAGACATGAGAGCAGGAATATATTGTTTCACTAGAACTTTCAAAATGCTATTGTACAAATAAATAATAATTATAGCTAGCTAAACACATGACTACCATTTGACTGTCTTCTTAAATAGCAATAATAATAAATGCTACTGAAAGTGGTAGTCATGCCCTAAGCTATCTGTAGTTATTATTATTTTTAATTTATATATTGACACATAAAACATTGTAAAGATAATCTTAGGATTTTGCTTTATTATTTATAATTGTGTCCGATATTACATATATCCATACACACACTTACAATAAATACAGTCTCTTTAATCAATCTTCTGCATGATAAAAGATCTCTACAAAAAATATAAATATACATATATATTATATTAATAAAATGTGAATTGAAAAAAGAATTTGATAACTAGCACACAATCTTATATATATATATATATCATATGTCAAATGTGTTGACCTGGAACTGAACCTGGCCAGCTACTTCGAAGGCAGCTATGCTAACCACTAGGCTACCAAGTACCAACTTGACTATATTCGTTCTCAAAGCGCTTTATCCAATAGGTTAATGTCAATTGATATATATATATATATACGCATTCAGAAATATAAATACAAATAGATCAGTAATCGCAAAGGCTTATACTATATGGAGGTTTAATTACTATTTCAATGGAGCTATCCTTAAAAACATAAATCGATATTAACAATTTTATTTTTTTTCTGTTTTATTTTATTACTTTTTTACTAACTTTAGCTTTTGTTTCTTTATAAAGTCATTAAGTCTCAAAAAGAATTTCTTCAACTCAATTTTTATTTCTTCCAAGTGGATAAGCACTCCATTTTTTGAACTCCCAACAGAACTTCGATGTTCTAACGATTGGTAAAAACAACCCTCTGAAGGCTCTGTTTTCCTAATTTGGTTTACAAACCAAATTAAGATCGCTATGTTTCTATGACTCTTGCGCTTTTTCCAAATTAATATTTGCATTATGATTATAATTTTAATTGATTATTTAGAAAGCAAAGAAGAAAAGAAATCATAAAAAGTTTTGGTCTCAGCAGATTTAATATAAAAGACTTGAAATAAACTTTTTGTTCTGAGTGTATTCATTGGTAGAATATTTTCTTAAAACTTTAATCATCTTTCAATGAAAACAGTAAAACAGAACAGAAAGTTATGCATAATAAATAAATAAATAAATAATAATAATACGTTAACTTTACATGCTGGGAGTTCAAAAGTAGCTTGGAAGCATATATTCACTCCATCGCTCTATCACCGAGATAAATTACACGGTGCATTGTGCATAATATACATATGCAACAACTACAAAATTTTTGCTAGGAATGTTTTTATTACTCATAAGTATATAAGAAGGTCAAGCCCGAAAGGACAGAACTAGATTTTATCCCAGTGAATCTTAAATTTTAGAGTTTCACACCCTTTCACTGCACTTATCTACACAAAACCTTGGTTATAATAGACATATGAGATAAAACAAATAATAGATTATAGTTAAGATTTTACTTCATTAACACTTAAATAAATTAATATATATATATATATATATATATGTGCTCTGCACACAGGTAATGAAGCTATTAATAAATTGGCAAAAATTTTTATTGCCAAGTGCTTTCGGGACAGTGTACAGTCCCATATTCATGGCGAGTTATTCTGTTAATAACTGTAAAACTATGCAAATTTTATGCATATTTATGTGCAGATGTTACGTGGACCATTTACGAGATAGGGAATAGCAGGCCTCTCTTCTGTTGATTGCCGATGGGTCAGCCGCAATGAAGTAAGCTTCCCTAACTTTACGTTTGCATATATATATATTAATAATAGATTATGTAATTTCTGCTAGAAAATGTTAAGGAATGGCTGCAAGGGATTGATAATTTTGTTCATCACACATCTCTTCCATCTAAAAGATGTATGAAAAAAAAAAAATACTGCAGTAAGAGCAGTGAGTAAGCTGAAGTCATATGATGGAGTCTAATAATAGCTATTTATCTACATAACTAAAGTCAGTAAAGTGAAAAAAAGGAGATAATACTATAAAGAATTGTGATTTGGTATAATGATGGAATGGCAGTCAGTGAAGCTTAAGACTTAGGGATCAAACTCAGCTGTGTAATGCTTGGGTTGCACAAGGTGCTTACAAATTTCACAGCAATAAAGCCATTCAACTCTTCTTTTTCTTCTTTCTTCTCCTCCTCTTCTTCTTTTGTTTTTCTTCCTCTTCTTCCTTTTTTCTTTTTCCCCTTCTTCCTCTAGTTTTTTTCTCATTGCTACTATTACTACTACTACTATAACTAGTTTTTTCTCATTATTACTATTACTACTACTACTATAACTATTACTAATACTATTCTACAACTACTACTACTATTATCATTATGTTTCAACAATTATTATTATTATTGATTCATAAAGGTTACATGATTTACAGAGAGCATATTTTCAAATAGTTGCTAGGTTACATGTGCATATAAATTTACACATTTATTATGTGGTGAGTTAACAGTCTAATTGTTACATATAATAATTTTGAATATATTGTGTTTTGCAGACATTCATTGACTAGCAAGTGACACCCAGTCACAAAATGGTGATAACTACACTCAAAACAGCTACATACACAGCTCACCATTCAAACCCTTTGAACACATTTTAACATGAAATTAAAAATATCTTATGTATTAATTATTTGGATTATCATATGTCAATTTTATATATCCATCACACTGTAATGGTTGTATAATCTATAGTCATGCATGTCCATATGTAGTAGTAATAATAATAATAATAATAATAATAATAATAGCAGTAGCAGCAGTAGTAGTAGTAGTAGTAGTAGCAGCGCAGTAGCAGTAGCAATAGCAGCAGCAGCAGTCTTTCATTCCCAAATGCTTAAGATTTGCCCATATATAAATCTTTGGGTAGAAAGGATAGATGGATTCATTCTATCTTTTCACAAAGACTTTATCTTGTGTTTGAAAGTGAGAGTATTCATTTATAGTTACAAATCCACAAAGTGCATGCATGTGCATTAGCTTAATGACTGATCATTACTATTACAGTTTATAGACACATCGTGCTATTTAATTGTAAAATAATACTTTTGATGGATTGGATATGAGAAACAAATGAACAAGTTTTTTTTTAAAAAAATACTTTATCGATGAATTTGAATATGGTTTTTTATGAAAGAAGATCCCGGTTACGGAACGAAGATTGTTTCAAAGATTTTCTAAAGAAGCGTAATATTGATTATTTTCTATTAGAAAAATAAAGATGAGAACATACTGTATTTCCAAAAAGAAGATTTCTTCAGAAGTTAAAAAAAACATCACCAAATGTTAAATAAACATAATAATGAAATAATGGGTTCTATATATGGATGTATTTGTGTATAAGAATTGTAAAACTTATCTCTAATGTATTATTTGTTTTTGTTTGATCTTTTTCTCATAGAGATCAGCCACATTTTATGCGAATTGTTGCTGTTATAGTTATATATATATGAACACGCACATACTTCTGGATTAGTGAACGACGGTATACACAACATTGTGTTTAGTCAAAGTATAAATTAAATAAAGTTTACAATAAAATTAAATGTAAATTTTAAAATTGCTTACCAAAGCCATAAAAATTGCGCGTTATTTATTCATTTTTCTTTATTTAATTGGCTTCTTTCATCATGAAAATTTTTATAATTTTGTTAACAATTTCAAATTTACATTTAATTTTATTGTACTAATTATTTTATGCAGTGATATTTTCATTTTTAACACATAGGCAAAAATTAATTTTTGTTTTTCTAAAATGTTTTCAAAGAAAATTCTTTTTCGATATCTAATTATATTTATATATTAGTTTCAACTTATAATCCAATCTTTTGTTAAAACACAAACTTCCGTTGCAAAAGTTAGGTATTTTACCGATTTAAGAATGACTTAGGAGACAGTTTTGAAAAATAGCCCACAGTTCAACATGCTGACATTTAATATTTTATAAAGATTGAAGAACTAAGCTAAAATATTCTTCACCGGTGAAACTATAGTAAATTCGTCTAAAAGAGCATGTATTACATCTAAGAAAAAAATAACATTTTAAAAAAGTTTATTTTTATTATTATTTTGATTTACATGTCTATAAAATTGTGTTTGAGTCTAGCTTTTCGATTATACAATGATTAATTTCTTAGAAACATAATTTTTTTGTTATTTGCCATTATTCGTTTTTTTTTAAATTTTAAGTAAAAAACAATTTTCTACCTTAGCTAACATACAATATTAAAACAAAGAAAACTCTCTATACGTATTGCCACTCAATACGAAATGGTGATCATGTGATGTTTATTGGTTAATGTACAATAATTACCAGATAGATAACCACGGACTCGTTTCTGAGTTATGCCGTTATCAGTGTGGTCTAGGATTCAAAATTTCAGTGAGTGTATATATATATGGATTCAACAAGCAACTTTAGCTCCACATTATATATGTCAAGCTTAAAGCTTGAAATGTAAACAATCAAAATTTTGAACCCAATTCAACTTGCCTATATATTTGAAACCAGTGCAGCAACTATATATACTTTAATGTATTCAATTCTTCATTAATTTGAATTATTTTACTTTTCTGGTTTGACAAATGAAATGGGGTTAAAGGTGGTTGCTGAATACCTATATTCCTTCCTTCAAACCCAGGTCTTATTTATAGAGGTAAAAGCTAGAACCAATCTGAGGATGAATATTTTTATAATCGTAGAAATTATATATATATATTTGATAGTTATTGATTACTCTAGATTAAATTAGATTGCAGTGAAGTAGAAAATTGATTTTGTCTTTTTGGTTAATTCTGGGTTTTTGATGCTTTTTTTTTACTTTCCTAGCTAGGGGACTAAGGTGCAGAATATAATAATTTCAAGACAATACTAAAATATATAGTTTTTGAACTGGTTACAGATCTAAATAACCGTTCTATGAATGGACTCAAAACTTTTCTGAGTTGAATTTCAATCTTTAAGCTTGACTAGTAAAGCAGTTTTTAAGATATTTGCTGAATAGATGTAAGCACTTTTTTAATTTGAATCCAGGCCAAAACTAAAATACAAAATGTATTCTAAGAATGAAACTAAAGATATGGATATATATGGATATATTAATCATTGATAAATCTACAGTACACTAGATGGCAATAATGTGGAGAGCTCTTTGGTCATATTGGTTAAACTTGATATTTTTGTTAATTTAAAGAAGATTATGTTGATTTTGAAATATCAACATTTAACTCAACTTTTTTTATTTTAGGAAATAATACAGATTCCTACTTGCAAATTATAATGAATTGGAATATTTTATATAATTTTTAAGTATGAAAATTTCATTATTTAAAGCTTCTACTTTTTATACATGAATATACTTATTTATCAATGAATTTCAAAACATAACTAAACATATCTTTGAAAATTACTCACAGCATTTATTTATAATCTGAACTGAATAAAATGTGAAACAGTTTGAAAAAAAAATAAAATCTGGTTTAGCCAATCCAAGTAGTTATTCATTCTTGGTTAGTAAATGGAAAGGGGGAGGATAAAAATACCAAAATTATTTAAAATTGCAGCACCAATATATTGAAAACACTAGTAAAAATATGGCTTTATTGATTGTTTCTTTCAAAAGACTATTAGTTTAATTAAGACCTTTAAAATATTTACAATATACTATTAAAAGCTGTTCTATCATAAAGTATTCAGTCAGAGAAAAAAAAATGATAAGAATGATTTTTCTATTTCTTTCACACATGTCCAATTCTTTATAAGATTAACCCTCTTACACTATGATAACATTCTGTCAGATTTATATGTTCTCACTAGATTTATGCTTTTAACTTCCTCTTTAATATTAAACCATTATTATTTATCAGAATATAATAAATTTGACTCCATTTGATAGATATTTTTATTTAGAAATTAAATAAATTTTAAAATATTACATTTAATTTTTGGAATTATTTTACAAATTAGATTTTAATCAAAACAAAGTGCTGTCACATCATCAAATTTCAGGTGGAGCTGATTCAATTTGCAAAATGAATGCAATCTTCTTTGTTTGATGTTTGTTTTATAAATCAGAACACATTATTTTTAATTTCTAGTAAATCTATCAATTTAAGCTTTAAAAGTTTACAATTTTTTTATAATTTTTATGATATCACTAAATGTTATAATAGTCTGCTGAGTGACATGATTTCTAGACAGTTGTATTTCCTGTGTCCATAATCTCTATGGTAACATTATGCAGAAGAATATATATTTTTATATTTAAAAATAAAACATTATACGTAATAATACACATTTTGGTTTCTAGTAATTATTACACAATTACAGTACAAAAATAATCATAAACATTCAAAAAAATGAAGTTTTTAGACCATCATAATACATTTTCAAAGTAATCTTGCAAAGTTTGAGATTGTCTAATTTACAAAGACTAGGCATCAATGTGTGGCTTCAGATAATTTGAAATCCCTGCTTATTCAATTATCTTGACATCTTTAAAAATTTGAAATGAAAATAGTAGAAAAAAGTATATGTTAATTTTAAAGGTGTAAAAAAATAGTAGCAAAATTTCTCAATAGAAGGTGAAAAATAAAAATTTAATATCTAGCTCTCTCAGATGTGGGTTCATTGCTTGAGTAAATAGGTTCATTAAGCATTATACTGTAACCATGCCAGCGAAATTAGCTGAATTTAACACATTGAAAAAATAATACATATTCACTATTTATTAAGGATAATATATATGGTTGAAAGGTTAATAGTAATAAAATTGATCAGGAAGAGGGTCTGATAATTGTTGACATGATGAAATAATAAGATCCAAGCTGTTTATTATTTCAAATCCACTCTTTTTATTCCAAAAGATTTGAAATTTTCTTCATATTTAAAAATTTAATTTTGTAATTAAATCTCTTTTCTCTATTATATATTGATAATCATTAGATTATTTATTACTAATATAAATTTTCACACAATAGACATTCTAAAAGTTAATTTTGAATTTTACAAAATAATATAAATTACTAACTGGAGTTCTTAACTATGACAACGGTGCTTTATGTTATTGAATATAATTTTGTCTATTCAAAAAATTAATAGAATGAAATACTTTTTATTTGATTTCCATTTTTGAAATTGAAAATATGCTTAGGGTTAGTTATCACTAAAGAACTAAAATATATGTTAAAATTAAACATTAAATTTATAGTTATTAAAATTTTAAAAAAACATTACCAGTATTGATAAAGAGCCATTATTGTTAATCAGATGAAATCCCCCCCCCCCAATGATCTTTTCATGACTTGTCTTCTAAAATTAAATATTTTCATATAAATTATGAATGTAATCATGCACACATTTTGGTTTAAAATAAATATTTAATGTTTAATCTGTAAACAAATTACTGAAAATTAGAATTTTTTTGAGCATACTTTATTTATTATTTGTTTTCCAGCTAAAATATCCACCAATCAGAAATTGTCATTTTTATTGAGATCAAAATGAGGCAGGACTAGGATTTTTCATATGCAATTTATATATTGTTATTTTGAATACATCCATCTAATACTGATATTTAATAATACACTGATGCATTGTGGTAAAAATTTGTTATGTAATAATTTGTAGGCTTTTTATATATATTCTAATTTGCAGACTTAGTTCTTTCAGAGCCCTTGTTGCTCCATATTTATAGTCTTTTCAAATTATTAATGTTATATGCAAATGTATGCAAATTGCCTCTTATACTATCCATTTTTTGGAAATGGCAAAACAAATGTCTCTTCTATCTATTGATTTGGCATCGCTGGTGATGAAACAAGCTTCCTTAATTTTTCTCTTGATATCATTCCTTTCTGTGCATAAAATGTCAGTCTTGGAGGGCTCAAATCTGTGGTTGAGCTCATGCTGATGGTCAGCAAATACAGAGCTGCCTTCTTTTTTGGTTATTGCTCTTGTATATGTGTATTTATGCTGAGCCAATCTATTGCCAACTGTGGCATGAGTTTTTCCATAATAAACCAAATCACACCCTATTTCAGGGCACATAATTCTATATACCACCTGGGGGATGTCTTCCATGTTTCTTTTATCTTTATTATTATTAATAAGCTGATTGGTGTTTGGAGGGGTCCTAAATCCTAGTTTAAATTTTTTCTGTAAAAGTTTACTGATGTTTTTTGCTACTGCAGGTATATATGGTACAGTAATATATAAGTCATATATACCTGAAGTAGCAAAAAACTTTAGTAAAATTTTATAGACAGCTGCAAAATAATGAAGAAAAAATTTAGTGACTACAGCATAATCATAACACTTAGTAAAGCAAGAAATCGATGATGTCACCGGGTTTGCAAAATATAATGTTAAAGTGAAATAATATACTCAAAATTAAAAAGGAAGTATGGATATATAAGCTTAATATTAATATCAACTATGCTTTTTATTACTTTTTACAATACATTTTTACAAGTGACTATTAACAGTTTTGATTGTCCCAGCAATCTTCTTCAGAACTATAACAAACACAATGTGAATACATGAATACAAATATACATGAACATATAATTTTATATTTCATATATATATATTCTCTTTTATTATCATTATTTATATACCCACATATATCTTTATATACCTCTCTATATAATTATTACCTTTTTTATATATTATACATTTTACTCCTTTTTATATTCTATATTTATCAATTAATACTTCCTTTAATCGTATGTATATATTATTTTTATTTCATTTATTTTTATTTTATTCTTATTAATTTTTTTAATATTTAACTCTAATATTATATATTCATACATTTATATTTTACATTATTATTATTCATTATATTAACATTCAATATGTATAATTTTCTTTAACCTATATTACTATTTTTTATCATATTTTTACCTATCTTCTACTTATATTTCCAAATAATGACTGTTAAATTCAAACTTTTAAATTTTACAATCATACTTTAGTAGCTCTCTCTTTCTATTTTTTATTTAATCAAATCTATTTTTTTATGTCAATATTTTTTTCAGACCCAAATCTCTTTAAAACTGGCTTAATATTATTAATGTAAATAGCTTCTTTTATTTTTTTATCCTTTCATTATTTGTAAATTGTATCACCTTTATACAATCCTTTGCAAATGCATGCTCCGTTTCTAAGGTATATAAATATAGCAGTGAATTTTTATCATATTTATGTTGTAATAGTCTTCTATATATTGAATTCTTTGTTTCTCCTACATAATTTATCCACATATTATCAATTTGACACTTTTTGTAAATAATTTAATGTATTCCATTTATTTCATTATCAGAAGTGTTTTTATAATTACTAATACACTTAATGTTTTTCTAAAGGTTTGTGATTATGGTATTGTAGTTGTATTTTTGTATTGGACTATTACCATCATCTAATATGTGTGTTGAATGTCTTTAGAACAATTTAATTTTATTTAAAGTTTCCAAATACATTCATCTGTTAGTGCATATATTATCCTGTTTGGTGTGATATTATTAACAGTTGGTGCATATACTAACTTGTTTGCTGTGATTTTACTAACAGTTGGTGCATATATTAACCTGTTTGCTATGATATTATTAACAGTTGAATGTATTTGGAATATTTAAATAAAATTAAATTATACTAAAGACATTCAATACATATATTAGATGATGGAAATAGTCAAATATAAAAATGCAACTAATATACTAATTTTCTAAAATACTACTAATATTTTTTTCTCTTTTTATTAACTATTCTAACATTTATTATATTATTAAATTTTTATTAAGTTTACTTATAACTTTATTTAAATTCTTAACTACATAGTTATTTTTTGTTTTTACATCTGTATAATTAATTTTATCTATATTATTATTACTACTTTTTCTTCTTTATTATTATTTATATAATCTGTCTTAGTTTCTATTATCTTTATTAAAATATATGTACATGATTATTTATTGATAATTAATAAATCACAAAGACAGATATCTTTATTTACAGAGGATATTAATAGGATGGATAAAAATATTATATTTCAAGAAAATGGACAAATTAATTTGCATACACATTTGCATACATTATTATTTAGTAACCACTAAACATCACATGATCACTATCTCATACTAGCACATAATTGTTATTAAACAAGGCAAAACTCTCCATACAGTAGTGCCACCCTGTGCCAATCAGAGTAATCAATGGATGCCAGAAGGTTTGGGCATAAAATCCCTATCTAATGCCCACTCATCCAATATCCCCAGACTAGTTTCTGGCTTGTGGCCATCATCAGTGAGGAGCCTTGGATCTGAGAGCACTGCACCTAGATCTTAGCATCTAATGCAACCCTCCAGCAAACACCCCTTATCTCCACTTAACTATAAAAATATGAGAATGAAATTGAAAACACAATACTATTTTCAATCTAGGCTCAATAGCTTATATAGTCATATGGGTCTGAACTCAATTCAGTACCCATACATTTTGGTGGCATTGGCTCTTTAACAACCATAGCCACCTTTATCCTATTAGGCAGGATTGGTGTTAAACCACTAAACATCACATGATAACTATCTCATACTAGTTTTGCCTTGTTTAATAACAATTATGTGCTAGTATGAGATAGTGATCATGTGATGTTTAGTGGTTTAATACCAATCCTGGCTAATAGGATAAAGGTGGCTATGGTTATTAAAGAGCCAATGCCACCAAAATGTATGGGTACTGAATTGAGTTCAGACCCATATGACTATATAAGCTATTGAGCTTAGATTGAAAATATTGTGTTTTCAATTTCATTCTCATAGTTTTATAGTTAAGTGGAGATAAGGGGTGGTTGCTGGAGGGTTGCATTAGATCCTAAGGTCTAGGTGCAGTGCTCTCAGATTCAAGGCTCCTCACTGATGATGGCCACAAGCCAGAAACTAGTATGGGGATATTGGATGAGTAGGCATTAGATAGGGATTTTATGCACAAGCCTTCTGGTGTCCATTGATTACTCTGATTGGCACAGGGTGGCACTACTGTATGGAAAAAGTTTTGTTTTGTTTAATTATTTAGTAACATTACAGCAATGGTTTATAACCTATTTTGGCCATGAATATGAGGGAAAACCTCGAATGTACTAGGCCTAGATTAATTTAATTGAATTGTTTTGGGTTATTACTGACAACTTCTTCAGTAGGTTAAATCACTTATATATTCACAGTAGAAAAAGAAGAGAATAATATACTGACTTATTTAGATATAAAGTTAATTAAGTCATATGAAGAAGGAAAATATAGAATTGAAACATCAACTCATAAGAAAAGTAATATAGATAATAATGTAACTAATTTGCACTCAAATACAAATATAAAATAAATACAATAAATTCTAGAAGTCATAGAACAGTAAATTATTGTTCAAGTAAAAAAGATTATGTTAAATAGATTTAATAAAAGAATTTATCAATAATAATTAACCAAATAGACTTATAAATAATATTAGCTTAATAGAAAATATGATAGATTATATAAATAACAATAAAAAGTAGTAGATAGAATTAGTAATATAGGTATAAACAGGAAATAACTATGTAGTTAAAAATTAAATAAAGTTATAGGTAAAATAAATAAAAAATTTAATAATATAATAAATGTTAAAATAGTTAATAAAAGGAGAAAAAATATGGTTAGTATTATAGAAAATAAGTATATTAGTAATTATAATAAAATTTAGATAATGAAATAAATGGAATACATGAAATTAATTGTAAAAAGTGTCAAATCAATAATATAAGAGTAAATTATGTAGGAGAAACAAAGAATTCAATATGTAAAAGATGATTAAACATAAATATGACAAAAAATCACCCATATACTTACATAGGATTAGAAACAGGGCATTTGGAAAAAATTGTATAAAGATAATACAATTTAAAAATAATAAAAGAGATAGAAAATTAAAATAATCTATTTATATTAATAATATTAAGCCAGTATTACATAGAGATTTGGGCTTGAAAAAATTTTGACATAAAAAAATAGATTTAATTATATAAAAAATAGAAAGAGGGAGCTACTAAAGTATAACTGTAAAATTTAAAAGTGTGAATTTAGCAGTTAAGATTTGAAAATATAAATAGAAGGTAGGTAAAAAATATGTTAAAAAATAATATTATATGTTAAAAAAATTATGCATATTGAATTTCAATATAATGAATAATAATAATAATGTAAAATACCCATAAATATGAATATATAATGTTAGAGTTAAATATTTAAAAGATTAATAAGAGTAAAATAAAAATATATGAAATAAAAATAATATATATGATTATAGGAGGTATTAATTGATAAATATAGAATATATAAAAGAGTAAAATGTATAATATATAAGAAGGTAATAATTATATGGAGAGACATATAAAGATATTTTTGGGTATATAAATATATTTATGTGAGATGGATGGATGAAATAAGAAAGTGTGCAGGGGTGATGTGGAGAAGAGAAGCTAAAGATCGAAGAAAATGGATTAAACTTGGAGAGACCTTCATCCTGCAGTGGATTGATAATGGTTGATAATGATGATATAAATAATGATTATAAGATAGAATAAATGTATGTATATATATATATATATATATATATATATATATATATATGAATGCCAAATTATATGTTCATGTATGTTTATATTTATATATTTTTATTGTGTTTGTTCTAATTCAGAAGAAGATTGTTGGGGCAATCAAAACTGTCAATAGTGGATTGTAAAAAACATTGTTAAGAGTCATAAAAATATAGATAATAATTAATATTATATGGATTTGGAAATGCAATAAGAAAGATAAATGTATAATATATACATTTAATTATACACACTTTAAAATCCAATCAATTGTATACTAATAAATCTCCTATCCATGACTGAGTCTAATGTTCAGTTGAACACATTTTGAAATTTACATAATTAAATTTACATGTTCACTATTTCGCTTTTTGAATATAGAATTTGGCTTTAAAGAGGATGATTAATAGAAAAATGCAATCGGGTTATATTTAATAATTTACTACATTCTGCATGAGAAAGAGTTTTATTGTTGCATTTAATTTATTTTTTTACTAAGAAAAGAATTGTCATAATTTATTATAAGTTCAGATGTTATTAATATTTTCTATATAAATAGTTTGATTAAGGCATTTAATTGATTTCATATGTAGTGCTTTATTTATCATAATTTATTATAAATTTGGATGCTTAAGATATTATCTGTAAAAAAGATTGGATGAAATATGACATAGTTTATTTTTAATTTAAATAAAGGAAACATAATTTGTAAACAGAAAATGCTACATCACAAAAAGCTATACATGGCAAGAAAAACACCAATTATAAACTATAGGTATCTTAAAGAGGCAATTATTAAGAAAATATTAAATCACTAAACATCGTATGATCACCATTTTTTATGAATATATAAGCTGTTAACACAGAAGCAAAACTCTTCATACAGTAGCACCACTCAGTGAAAGCCAAAGTAATCAATGGAAGCAGGAAGGTTTGGGCATAAAATTCTTATCGCGTGCCTACTTATCCAATATCCCCAGACTCGTTTCTAGGTGCAAACATTTTTGCATCTACTGATTACTCTATCTTGCAGTGAATGGTACAACTATATGGAAAGTTTTGCCTCTGTATTAAGAAAATACTTAAGCAGTAACAGTTTCAGTGCAAATTGGGTTTAGATTGATCTGTTTATTTCATTCCAATATCAGCCTTTCAAGCTAATTGAGCACGCGCCTTTGAGAGTGTTAAATAAATGAATACTCTCTCAAAGGCGCGTGCTCAATTAGCTTGAAAGGCTGATATTGGAATGAAATATAATTGCAAGCACGGCGCTAGATAAAATATTTGCTTATTGATCTGTTTAACATATGAGCCATTCAAATGTATTGCCATTTTGGTTGATACATTGCTAACAAATACCTACTTGTTGTCTAGTTAATTAATTTTTTTTATCTACATACTCCAAGAAATGTAATGTCTTAATCTTGTTATGATCTTGGTTTTCTCTTATAGCTTTTACCATTAAAAAAAAAGCTAGTTTAGAGCTATTGGAATGTTCTTTATATTACATATTGATAAATGCATGCTATATAGGTCATGTGATATATGACATGATTTTATTAATAAATATATGTGTGTGTGTATTAACTAAACAATATATCTAGATATCATGAATAATATATATATGCCAGCATATTTACAGAAAACAAAGTTTATAATATGGTAAAAATAAATAAATATTCTAATGGAAGAAATTATAACTACTGTAAAAAGCGTGCAACAAAAAGTTAGAAAGTAAAATACAAAACAAAGCATTTTTTTAAAAAGAAATAAATTGCTCTTGGGACAGATAAATTAACATTTAAAATGCCTGTTACGTTACAAACTAATAAATTGATTTTTATTACGACTTTTAAAGTATAATACTGAAAAGTATATTTTTAAAATTTAATATTATTTATTCTTTGTATAAGTTTTGTTAGAGTTAAAGTCAATAAATTTGTTTATTTTATATTTGCTATAATGTGCATACTATTACAAGCAATCATTTACGTGGTAACGATTACAATATTATTACGCAACTACTTTAATTCTAACTATCTATACATCCATTCATCTCTCCATCTATCTATCAACATATCTACTTATCTACCTACTACCTACCAATCTATCTATCTATCTATCTATCTATCTATCTATCTATCTATCTATCTATCTATCTATCTATCTATCTATCTATCTATCTATCTATCTATCTATCTATCTATCTGTCCATGTGTTTGTTTGTCCATCTATGAATATATCAACCTATGTATCTATCTATTTACAATCAATTATCTACATATCTAACTAACTAACTAACTAATTATTTATCTATTTATTGATTTTTCAATTTAACTAACTATTGATAAATTTACATCTGACTAATCTTGCTATGAATATGTCTATCTAATTATTAACCTATCTAAGTATCTATTATCTATATATCAATATATATATATATATTACACAATCTGTTTTTCTATTACTATATTTAACTGTTTGTCTATCAATCTACCTATTGATTTCTTTCTCTACTTGTGTATCTATTTTTTTTTAATATTTCTATTTATTTGTTTATCTATTTATTATATATCTTGTCTATTTATCTATGTATTTGTTTATCTATCTATCCTTCTATCTACCTATACATTTATCTATCTAACTATCAATTTATTTATCTATATTTCTATCATTCTAACTATATATCTATTTATCTGACTATCTACTCATTTAAATGGCTTCATGTCTTTAGTAAATCTATTTGTTGGATATTTTCATGACAGGATTCTAGTGCAAACTGACTAAAATTTAAAAAAGTTTAGGTTACAAATATATTTAGATTTTTTTTTCAGATAGTCAGCTTGTAACCAGCTAAGCTAATTGATAGAAAAACAGTTGACTTTCTTGAAAATTTAATATATAAGGACAATATCAGTGTTCTCTAATATCTTTCAAAGGATTTTAATATAAATATATATTGTGTCCTTATCAAAAGAAAAACTACTGAACAAAAGACTCGGGATAACAGGTAACTATACATAAACAATAATTATCAAGACACTTAATATTATGACTAACTCAAGATATGCTACTAAGATACAATATCTAATAAAATAATATCTTTCAATAATTAAATATAAGCAAAACGTATTAAATTAAAATATCATAACATTTAAATTCCACATAAATAATTAGGATTCCAACTATAATATTCAGTCTATTCATTTCAATAATAAATTTAATGTATAAACTTGTTCAAGATTATAAATAAAATATGGTTCTATCAAAATAACAAATATAATTATGAAACTCTGAACATGATATGTTCAGTAAGTTTACACTGGCTTAAACATTGAGAATACACCCCAAAAGATACATTCCCAATGGCATAAGAATATTACCCCACCAAATTTAAATAACAAAATTACCATGTAATACTCTCATGTCTTTAAAACATGCACCCAATAATCTTAATATATGATTTATAAATTTATTACAGAAAAATAATAAATTACTTAATATTCCTTTAATAAAATATTAACTAATAATTTTACTCATTACTGTTCAATAAGAAATTTACAATTCTCCAAAATATGTAATTTAATACAATATACTATTAATGTAATATATAAGGAATTTAAACTCAGACTTTCACATGACTCTCAACTCTCCATGCCATCTCATATTTCTGACCCACCTGATCACACACATGTTGAAAAGATAAATAATCACCAATATACGTATTTCATGCTAAACCAGAAATCATCAGTTTTTCCAGATTACTATCTCCACACATATATATAATCAGTGCTCAGCTTTATATTAAGATAGACAATCTTCATACTTTAATGGACAGGCTTCAAACTACTCCAACTCACAACTCTTCAGCCATTCATTTCACTGAAAATCAGATGTTGGAATGTTCAAAGCTGATGTTAGTGCAAAGACTGTTATCCTACCCATATTGGCATTAGTCATTCTGACCCTTCATGTACCAGAGAATAATCCATTTACATACATATGAAACATGGGCTTTGAATATTCCATCATCAGATTATCAATGAAATGGATGGCTGAAGAATTGTGAATTGGAGTAGTTTGAAGCCTGTCCATTAAAGTATGAAGATTGGCTATATTAATATAAAGCTGAGCACAGTTTGTATATATGTGTGGAGCTAGTAATCTGGACCAACTGATGATTACTGGTTTAGCATGAAATATGTATATTGGTGATTATGTACCTTTTTAACATGATTCTGATAAGGTGGGTCAGCAATATTGAGATGGCATGGAGAGTTGAGGGTTGTGTGAAAGTCTGAATTTGAATCCCTTATATAATTTCTCCAAAATAATAATAATAATCTCAGTCTGATTTCTAATAAGTAATAATAAAATAAATTAATTATTTTAATAATCTCCGTACTTCCTCTCTCTTTTTTATTTTTTATATAAATAAAGATACAATAAAAGATAAATAACCACCAAGATGCATTTCATGCTGAACCAGCACACATCAGTTGGGCCAGGTCATCAGTCTCATATATATATATATATATATATATATATATATATATATATATTTCATAAAGAGTATTTATCTATGGCGAATTGTCACATCTTTATTTACAACCACCAAATTTGCTCCATTCACAACCGCTAAATTAATCAATTAACATCCTATAGTTAAATATGATGACAGATTTTACATGATATGTAACTATCCTTTCAAAATAATAACAACAATAAGCATAATATAATACGATTTAAAATAAACATTGTATAATCTCTATTTATTTAATGTGCCATTCTTAAAAATATAATGTATTTGAATATTATGGAATATCAAGTATATCTCTCATTGGTGTTGCATCAATTTAAAAATAATTACCAATGATCATATTTCTACAATGATGATGATGATGATATTTAATAATAATAATAATAATAATAATAATAATAATAATAATAATAAGACATTTATTATATATAGCATGATGTTTTTATAAACTGTAATATTAATAAGCCAATAAGCTAATGCACAAAAAAAGTCTTTGTCAAAAGATAGATGGATTCATTCTATCTTTTCACAAAGACTTTATCTTGTGTTTGAAAAGGGAGAGCATTCATTTATATAGTTAAATCTACAATGATGATAATAATAATAATAATAATAATAATAATAATAATAATAATAATAATAATAATAATAATAATAATAATAATAATAATAATAATAATAATAATAATAATAATAATAATAATAATAATAATAATAATAATAATAATAATAATAATAATAATAATAATAATAATAATAATAATAATAATAATAATAATAATAATAATAATAATAATAATAATAATAATAATATTTGGACAATCCAGGATATTACATGTAGACAAGAGCTATGTTTTAAGCTCATGTAAACCCAGAAAGAACTCTATCAAAAATGACAATGTAAATGTTAAAGTTTGTAATCAACTTGTAGCAGTTAATTTACTATGTAACCACTAATGTTGTATTCTTTTGAGACAATAAAAGCCTTTTGAAACATCATCATCATCATAATAATAATAATAATAATAATAATAATAATAATAATAACAATAATAATAATAATAATTCAATTCATTTATTTACCGTACAAAACTACAGCATAAAGCCAATTACAGTATTACACCATAACAAATATATAAATACATAAATGAGTTTTAAATGACAAATTATTAATATAATTATGTGCCATATTTCAATAAAAGATAATTAACACATTTAAAAATCAAGAACCACCCAAACCATGCTGAAACATCCAACCGATAAATGACATCGCTCAAAATGGCCATTTTAGTAGGGAAAAAAAACAAAAATCGGAATTTTCATATTAGTCAATCACGTGATTAAAATGGTAAAACATAAAAATCTTAATTTACATTAAAAATCACGTGATTAAAATATTAAAACACAAAAAATCACAATTTTCATAAAAAAAATCACGTGATTAAAATATTAAAACACAAAAATAGCAATTTTAATAAATAAAAAAAATCACGTGATTAAAATATTAAAACACAAAATCGTATATGCCAAAAGATTATAACTTATAAAATCTGAATGCTAAAAATGGTAAAAAATAATGATGAAAAGATTTTAAGCAATAATTATATTTTCATTCACTTATAGAAATGGAATCACGAGACCAAAAAGGCGGTAAAGATCTTGAATACACGTTATCTACATCAATCTTTTAAAAAAAATCATAAATGCTATAAATCCAAGCATTGATAGCAAATCTCAAACGCTATAAATCTGAGCATTGTAATAGCAAATCTCAAAAAATTAAAAACGCTATAAATCTAAGCATTGTAATAGCAAATCTCAAAAAATCAAAAATGCTATAAATCCAAGCATTGATAGCAAATCTCAAAAAATTAAAAACACTATAAATCTAAGCATTCCAAGCATTGATAGCAAATCTCAAAAAATTAAAAACGCTATAAATCTAAGCATTGTAATAGTAAATCTCAAAAAATCAAAAACACTATAAATCCAAGCTCTTCCGATCTAGTAAATCTCAAAAAATTAACGTATCTTACGGCATTTAAAAATAAATCATAAATGCTATTTGCAAAAAGAAAGCTTATTCCTGTCTTCAACAGTATATACTAAATCAGTATTTTAAAAAACAATATTTAAAAACTATAATGCTATAAATCAGACATTGTAACGTAACATTAAACAGCCTAAAATGCTACAATGGAAAAAGTGCGGGAAAAAGAAAAAAGCAAAAGAAGAAGCT
Organism: Epiperipatus broadwayi; assembly: GCA_028023455.1. Classification (NCBI taxonomy): domain Eukaryota; kingdom Metazoa; phylum Onychophora; class Udeonychophora; order Euonychophora; family Peripatidae; genus Epiperipatus; species Epiperipatus broadwayi. The sequence continues at coordinate 4,180,852 of JAQFVV010000028.1, read as the reverse complement.
AATATTGAAAATTAAAAAAAATTACACAATCCTTTAAAATAAATCAAAAGCGGTAATTTATAGAGTGATAATCAAACATTGTAATTGTAAATCTCAAAAAAATTAACTTATGTTAAGGCATTTTTTAAAAAAATCGTAAATGATATTTACAAAACCCTTTAAAATATAGCGATCACTAGAAAAATAATAAATACTATTTTAAAAAGCTCAGTCCGGTCTAGCAACGCTATATACTAAATCAAGTATTATAATTTTAAAAAAACAATATTTAAAAACTATAATGCTATAAATCAAACATTGAGGTTGTAATGTCACATTAAATAGCCAAAGGTTATACTATGGAAAAAAAGTGCGGGAAAAGAAGAGGAGGTGAACATTGAAAATTAAAAAATACTTTAAAGATAAACCAAAAATGCTAATGTATATAGTGATGAAAATCAAATATTGCAATACGTAAATCTCAAAAAATTAACGTGTGTTAAGGCATTTTTTAAAAAGGTCAGTAAAACCTAAATATATATACATAGTGATAATTAGAAAAAATGATAAATGCTTCTATCAAGATTACTCCGGTCTTTCAACAGTATATACTAAATCTCAAAAATCAGTATTATAATTTTAAAAAATTAAATTGGTAAATGTGAAATGGCAGGAACACCCATCACTTTCAACAAATAAAAAACCTAATTAACTTATTTTTAAAAATATAATATTTTACATTTGGCTTTGGGATTATCCCTCTAACTAAGAGTTATAATAATGAATCACAAATCTGAATAGTAGACAGTTAGCATTTATTTAAGTAAGTTTTTACCAATATTTTAAGAATTTTAAAAAAATTACCAACATTCTCAATCGGATGGATGGTGTCGCTCAGGCTAAATTTGGTTTTAGGTTTATTACTGTAAAGAAGATGCCAGTAAAATTAATTTATTCAGGAAAGATCGGAAGAGCATATGGTCTCTTTCAAATTTATTTTTAAAACTGTGTATTTAAGTCTCACACAAATAACAGCAGGTATGTATGATGTAAGATAATTTCCAAGAATTAGAGTTTAGGATGGGCCTTTGTCTTACTAAGATAAAAGTGTTAAGTTAAACTTTCAAATTTAAAAAAACAACAACTGTAAACCAGCTAATGGACTTTTATGCTTCAAGCCTAACATCATTACGTATGTAATCTTATAATAATGTATTTTGATGTATAATAACGTATGTGTATGTGCACATATCTAATATATAAATATATTTATTTATATATTAAATATATTTATTTATACACGTAAACATACATTATTATACATCAAAATTCATTATTATAGGATTATACACGTGGCCTGGGATGGGTTTGAATTTGACAAACAGACTTACTATGATACTTAAAAAGTGAAACGGAATGATAGACAGAATTAGCAACAATAAGTGAATATAAAGAATATATTTTATTAGTCATTCATATACCCATTTTCAAATCATATGATCACATGAACACACACCCTTTATAATTCTTTTTTTTTTTTTAATATTAATGAAAAGGTCTCTTTTTTGTTTTTGCAATATTTTCGGAATAAATATATATGAGTACAAGTTGTGACTTGTAATATGTTACAGTGCGATTATATTTTTAAATCATTAATTTATTTTTATATTTTTTTATAATAAATTACCAAATAATTTTACTTGTGTCTTTAAAGTGTTAAAACTAAAATCTTAAAAGTAATACATACACATATATATATATGAGTACAAGTTGTGACGTATAATATGTTACAGTGCGATTATATTTTTAAATCATTAATTTATTATAAATTTTTAGCCCTCTTTTGCATTTGATGACTAGTTAGGCTTGAGGCATAAACGTCCATTAGCTGGTTTACAGTTGCTTTTTTTTAAATTTGAAAGTTTAACTTAACACTTTTATCTTAGTAAGAGAAAGGCCCATCCCAAACTCTAATTCTTGGAAATTATCTTACGTCATACATACCTGCTGTTATTTGTGTGAGACTTAAATACACAGTTTTAAAAATAAATTTGAAAGAGACCATATCAAGCTACGATATTTCCTGAATAAATTAATTTTACTGGCATCTTCTTTACAGTAATAAACCTAAAACCAAATTTAGCCTGAGCGACACCATCCATCCGATTGAGAATGTTGGTAATTTTTTTAAAATTCTTAAAATATTGGTAAAAAATTACTTAAATAAATGCTGTCTATTATTCAGATTTGTGATTCATTGTTATAACTCTTAGTTAGAGGGATAATCCCAAAGCCAAATGTAAAATATTATATTTTAAAAATAAGTTAATTAGGTTTTTTATTTGTTGATAGTGTTGAAAGTGATGGGTGTTCCCACCATTTCACATTTACCAATTTAATTTTTTAAAATTATAATACTGATTTTTGAGATTTAGTATATACTGTTGAAAGACGAGATAATCTTGATAGAAGCATTTATCATTTTTTCTAATTATCACTATGTATATATATTTAGGTTTTACGACTTTTTTAAAAATGCCTTAACACACGTTAATTTTTGAGATTTACGATTGCAATATTTGATTTTCATCACTATATACATTAGCATTTTTGGTTTATCTTAAAGTATTTTTTAATTTTCAATGTTCACCTCCTCTTCTTTTCCCGCACTTTTTTTCCATAGTATAACCTTTGGCTATTTAATGTGACATTACAACCCAATGTTTGATTTATAGCATTATAGTTTTTAAATATTGTTTTTTAAAATTATAATACTGATTTAGTATATAGCGTTAGACCGGACTGAGCTTTTTAAAATAGCATTTATTATTTTTCTAGTGATCGCTATATTTTAAAGGGTTTTTGTAAATATCATTTACGATTTTTTTTAAAAAAATGCCTTAACATAAGTTAATTTTTTTGAGATTTACAATTACAATGTTTGATTATCACTCTATAAATTACCGTTTTTGATTTATTTTAAAGCGATTGTAGTGAATTTTTTTAATTTTCCATCTTAGCTTCATCTTTTG